>JAJPUD010006728.1:38059-87353 GCA_023553655.1 Myrmecobius fasciatus | reverse complement strand
GGAAGGAAGGAAGGAAGGAAGGAAGGAAGGAAGGAAGGAAGGAAGGAAGCCTCAGTAATAGAAGACTGCCCACTCACCAAATGATGGGGGGGTTTTAACCAACTTAAGCTCATGAAGCCCACATACATACTGAGACATAGAGAGGGTTTTAATCTACATCATTGAAGGCAATTCTTGTACTGATGAAATCAAGATTATGTTAGTTCATGTGTACTGTCTGACATCTTTTCTAAATGTAAAATGGGACTTGGAAAAGCCAGTTCACTGGATTAGAAAGGGGTATGAGCTACAGTCTATTGAGAGTAGTAGACTGATTGGATGAAGTAGAATAAGAGCAGAAATTAGTATCTGATGTCTATTAACCCTACTGCCCTCATAATAGGAAGAGGCTTGTCTAATTCATCTAGGTTGGTTCTCAGTTGACATACTATTTAAGCAGGTCCCTAACTCAGTCTTCCCACTTTTGAAACTTGGTTTCTAGCTCTCAAAAACCTCATTGTCTTAATGAGAAACCAGAATGACTATTCCTCTGACAAGAACTCATTCAAGCTTCCTTCCTTGGGAGCCAAGAGTCTCTTAGACTTCAGACCTATAAGTTAGGACCTCTATAACTCAGGACCTCAATTGATGAGGTAACACAGTCCTCAAGTAAGGTCTGGAATGTGGACAACTACACAATCTCTAAATCATGTATACCCATAGTCCATGCAGAGTATGGGGTAGGGATGGCAGCATCTGACATGTATTGTGTTCACGTGGTGCCTGGGATTTGTTTGCCCACCCATCACTCCTGCTTTTTTACTGTGGCTTGTACTACTTTGTCAGCACCATTCTAAAGATAACACTGTTTTGTACCTTTTATGGGCACATATAAAATTCTATAAATGTGATATATAAAAGCACAAATTGATGTAAATGGTACATATGCAAGAGCAAAGAAACGCTGACAGATTAAATTAGAGTATTTGTTGGATACATTCACCTTTGAAGATATTTCTTAAGGTAGGTAATAGGCTCGTTTTAGAAAAAAAAAAAATTCCTTTTCTCTACCACCATTCTCCTGTCAGGGTCTGAGATTTTGGGACCCCAGTAAAAGAAGTTTGTCCTTGAATTGAGGATCAAAGGGTGTGGTCTGTGATTCCCTTGAGAAACATGAGACCCCGAAACTGGTCGGAGATTGCTGGTAATGGTTTCATTACAATGGCTGTTTAAAGTGGTCTTAGAAAATGGCTTGCTTCGAGGAAGTGCTCTGTTATTGAAAGAAGAATTAGACCCTCTGAAATTGAATACCTCCTTTCAATACAAACTTAATTGCTGATGATTGGGTGTGGGCATATGGACAAATGGAGTGATCACAGAGTGGGAAAGGAAGGTAGGCAAGGAGGAGTCAGGTGATGAGAAGTGGCTAGAAGAGGAGGGAAGATATAAGCAACGTTGGTTGTAAAGAAAGGTATGAAGGTGTTGGAGACAGAATAAAGAACCACATTATTTCATCCTCATCTGGCTCATGATTCTCCTTTGAATAGACACTCTGGAATGCACGGAAGCTCTTAACAAAGAGGTAAGACCTGCTGCCCTTAGGTACAATACCTAACATTCTCCCTCTTCAATTCATTTCTTTTCATTTCCAGAGGGCTTTTTGTTAGTTAACTAACAGATATTTATTGAACATCAATTATATGCTAGACTCTAAAAGCAACAGTCCCTGCCTTCTAGGAGCTTACAATCTATCAAGACAGTCAGGATACTCTTGTAAGATAACTAGCTACACTAGATAATTCATGCGAAGTGCCAAATGAGTATTTTGTTGATTCTTGCTTTTATAAAAACTTATTTTTATAGGGTTTTAATGTTTACAAAGCATTTTACTAATAACAAACCAGTGAAGCAAATATTGCAAATAGTATTGTTTCTATTTTGTAGGTGAGGCAACTGAGGTTTAGTTCAGAACCCTAGTCTTTCCAAACTGCAAGTGAATGTCCTTTCCTCATTGTTGTTGTTTACCTGTGTCCAACACTTTGTGACTTCCTTTGGGGTTTTCTTGGCAAAGATGCTGAAATGGTTTGCCATTTTCTTCTCCAAGTCATTTTATAGATATGAAAACAGAGGCAAACAGAGTTAATGACTTGTCCAAGAGTCATACATCTGGATTTGAACACAGAAAGATGAAACTTCTCGACTCCAAGCCCAACTCTTTATCTTCTGTGCCATCAAGATGCCAATTTTCACATGCCTCTCTACATGTTATCAGTTGGAAAAAATTAAGGGATTTTTTTTGCAAATAGTTACATAGATCAAATAATCATAAGTCAGGATTCTAGAGTTAGAGCAGGAATTCTCACTCCAGTAATTTAATAAGTGATTGTGTTGCCCTAAGAAAGATTCTAGGTTTAAATCCAAAGGACCTAAATTTGTAGCAACCTGTGTAATCTTGGAAAAATCATTTATCTCAGTGGTCAAGGGATATGAACAGACAATTTTCAGATGATGAAATTAAAACCATCTCTAGTCATATGAAAAGTTGCTCCAAATCACTATTGATCAGAGAAATGCAAATTAAGACAACTCTGAGGTACCACTACACACCTGTCAGATTGGCTAAAATGACAAGAAAAGATAACAATGAATGTTGGAGGGGATGTGGGAAAACTGGGCCACTAATACATTGTTGGTGGAACTGTGAACGGATCCAACCATTCTGGAGAGCAATTTGGAGCTATGCTCAAAAAGCTATCACACTGTGCATACCCTTTGACCCAGCAGTGTTTCTACTGGGCCTATATCCCAAAGAGATCTTAGAAGAGGGAAAGGGACCCACATGTGCAAGAATGTTTGTGGCAGCCCTTTTTGTAGTGGCTAGAAACTGGAAACTGAAGGGATGCCCATCAGTTGGAGAGTGGCTGAATAAATTATGGTATATGAATGTTATGGAATATTATTGTTGTGTAAGAAATGACCAGCAGGATGATTTCAGAGAGGCCTGGAGAGACTTGCATGAACTGATGCTGAGTGAAACGAGCAGAACCAGGAGATCATCATACACAGCAACAACAGTATTACATGATGATCAATTCTGATGGACATGGCTCTCTACAACAAAGAATTGTCTCAAACCAGTTCCAGTTGTTCACTGAAGAAAACCATATACCCCCAGAGAGAGAGATATGAAATATGGACCACAACATAACATTTTCATGATGTTTGCTTGCATTGTATTGCCTTTCTCTGATTTTCTTTTTTTTCTTGTAGATAGGATTTTTCTTGCATAACTTGTCAAGTAATTCAACATTATTAACATGTCATGGACTTCCTGCCATTTAGGGGATGGGAGGGGACTGGGGGTAAAATTTGTAATGGAAAGCTTTGTAAAGATCAATGCTGGGGAACTACCCATACATATGTTATACAAATAAAAAGCTTTAATTAAAAAAAAATTTTAAAAAAGTCATTTATCTCTTAGGATCTCAGTTTCCCCATTCATATACATCATCTCCCATTTCATAGGATTGTTTGAAAAAAATTCTTTGTAAATCTTAAAGCCTCATAGGAATGTGAGCTCTTTCATTCTCTGGACCTTGGTTCCCTCATTTTAAAAAGAAGATTGTATTTATCACCCTCTAATTTTTCTTCCAGTTCTAGAAGATAGAGATATCTCTAGAGATAGACAAGTCACTATCTAATCAATTTCCATTTTCAGATTCTAATTATTAGAAAGTTGAGGGGGGGTTCCCCCTTGTATTCAGCTGAAATCTGCTTTACTATACCTTCTCCCTACTTCTGCTCTCAGGAGTCAAGGAATATAAATCCCTCGTAGTCTGGTAAATGCTTAATAACCAGTTCTCCAGAAGATATGACACACTTTAAAACAATTGGCATTATTAATATTTTTCATAAATTTATTAATTCTAGATAATTAACAAAACAATAAATCAAGCCCTGTTGTTTTTTTTTTTTTTTTTTAGCATTTTCTACTTTTGAGGTATAAATAGCAGCTAGATGATGCAATGTAAAGAGAACTGGACCTGGAGTCAGGAAAACTTTAGTTCAAATACAGTCTTAGACATTTATTAACTGTGTGACCCAGAGCAATTCAATCTCTGATTGCCTCAGTTTCCTCATGTGTAAAATGGGGATAATAATATCTATCTCACAGAGTTGTTTTCAGGTCCAAAGGAGATAGTATTTGTAAAATCCTCAACAAAATACCTAGCACATTATAAGAGCTACACAAATGTTAGCTATTGTTAAATACTCACTCTGGAAATTTAATGATCAGATTTGAATCATATAAGCTGACTCCAACACACCTCTATTTCTATGATGGCTTTTCAAAAACTTGAAGACAATCAAGTGAATAGTTCTTTCAAAATCTTTTCTTCTTCAGTGTAAAGATTGCCAGTTCCTTCTACTCTTTCTCATCCAACTTTTCTTCAATTGTCCTCATTTATCTGCAGCAGATGGACCTAGAAAAAGAATCCCAACCAGGTGAATATATGAGGTATTCCAAGGAGTGGTAAAGAATGGTCAGAAATGGTAAGGGCTACACAACTAAATAGAACACATCTTAATTTCTGAAAGAATGAAATAAGGATACCAAAAAGAGGAAAGACAGAGAGGTTCATTGTAGAGAAATCCATTTATACTTTGATCTTTAAATATAGCTATATTCTATACAGCTTTTGTTTGTTGTTCACTCGAGTCTGACTCTTTGTGAACTCATTTGGGAGTTTGTTGGCAGAGATACTAGAGTGGTTTGCCATTTCCTTCTCCGACTCATTTGACAGATGAAGAAACTGAAATAGTGTTAAACTGACCTGTCCAGTGTGACACAACTGGTAAGTGTCTGAGGCCAGATTTGAACTCAAGAACATGAGTATTCCTGACCAGCTTCAGCATTCTAACCACTGAACCCCCTGTATACAACTAGGTCTCAATCAATTTTTGGATTAGTGGTCATATTCTAATTCACACTGCATTTTTCTACTGGACTAGAACCAATTTACATATTTAACACAATTATAATTTTGAATTGTGAGAATTGGGATATATGGAACCACTTCAGGAGGTTCATATTCATACTAATCAGTATATGGTTATAAATATGTTTTAGTAGTCCTCTGTGGGTACAGTTTGAAGGTCTAATTCCAAGTATTTTAGCAAGAAAAAAGCAATATCTGTTAGAAAGTGGAGGGTTTTGCTCCTCTGAAGTTGATAGTGTTGTTAAGGGATCATTCAATGCAAATTAATCAGTAAGCATTTTGCAGCTGGATTACTTTCAGAACAAACTTGAAAAGATTAAGGAGCTGGTAGGAAAGCTACTGTTTTGGGGGTAGAGGTGAAAGAAACAGGATTTGCAGAAGACTATCTGTGTTGTGTTGATATTATAAACATTTTTAAATTATATATAAAAATTTTCTATAAACATGTGTTCTCATTATATATTCTCTTTGTGTTTATATTATCTCTTTGTGTATATATATATATTCTCTTTAGGTGTGTGTTATATGTATATATATACATACAAATATATATCTATATATTACATATAGTTACAAATATAACATTTTTATATATTTATTTTAATATTGATTAATATATACTATATAAATACTTATTAATATATATTCTCTTTCTGTTTTGCCACAAGAGAAGAAAGACACAAAGGGAAATAGCAGGGATAGTAATGGATATTCCCACTGATCAGCATGATAGAATGTTTAAATGACTCACATCCTAATCAGAGTGAATAAGCTATAATTGGAATAGAGAAAAGACAAAATCTTCAGATTATAGAGGTTCATAACCTGGAGTCCATGACCTTGGTTGGTTTTGTTTTAATATTTTGATATTACGGTATAATTGGTTTTCTTTATAATACTATGTATTTTTTATATATTTAAAAACAGAACTTTAATAAGGGATCCATAAGTATCATCAATCTGGTGAAGGGGGTCACAACTGTGTTAGAAGGAAGCTGTGAATAAGGGTTTTTAAAGAAAGGCTAACTAGAGGTCCTGGAGCTATGGACAAGCCCTTGTGAGTATTATAATACCCTCCTGGAAGGGCTAAACAGAAGCTT
This sequence comes from Myrmecobius fasciatus, assembly GCA_023553655.1. Taxonomy (NCBI): domain Eukaryota; kingdom Metazoa; phylum Chordata; class Mammalia; order Dasyuromorphia; family Myrmecobiidae; genus Myrmecobius; species Myrmecobius fasciatus. The sequence goes on along the minus strand of JAJPUD010006728.1, from coordinate 81,274 downwards.
AAAAAAAAAAAAAAACATCCTGAATCACTCTGTCAGAATAAGACCAATAGCAGTGGCCTCAGACCCCCTTTCCAACCTACAATAAATTTGGTATTAATTAACTGTCAATTTTACCAGTATGAGTCGCCATTCTTAAACCTTAACCCACAATCCAGGTCATAGCTTCCCTGTCTCTTAACCCATTGCTTAGATCTGCTTGAACCAGCTAAGAATGCTATGAAAACTCCCCCTGCTTTCCTCATATTGGGTGCCTAATTCCATTTAGTTTCCCACATGACTGACCCTCATCCAACCTCCTAACCACCCCTTTTGTGATTACTTTGTGCATTTCCCCTCAATAACACTGTTTAGCTGAACCTTTTCTGTGTCTATTCCATTCTCATGCTGCTTGCATTTGGGGTTTGACCAGGGGTTCACTGCCTCCTAATCTCATCAGTTCTGTTTACCCAGTACTGTGACTAGTGATTAGGTATCTGTACTTGATTCCCAAGTCTTTTGACTTAGGAAATACAAAAAGAAATTAATTAGAAACCATATACCTCATCAATACCCTCTGTTTTTTTTCTTCATGACAGATAAGAGAGGTTACCATCTTTTTCTGTACAGGACCAAGTGTGTGTTAAAACCTCTTGAACACTCAGAAAGGTATAAGGTGAATTAGAAAAGTATCTTAAACTAAAGTTGGAGGGAAGATTAACTGATTAAATTCAGTAAAGAGAGGAGAAAAGGAACCTAATTGTGCTTCAGTATTTAAAATTTCTTTATGTCTTGCTCTAAATTAAGTAATACAGGGAAAATTAGTAAGTAATGATTACTAAATGCTTATACTCAGTAGCTATAGCAGTTTTGAATTCAAATATAATTAAATGGAAAAGTATGGTATAATTTATGTGTTAAATAATGAGGACCTAGTCAATGTGGCCCCTTTCACCTTGCAATAGTGTATGGGGTGTTCAGGGACAATTAACACCTCTGGTGTGAGGGCTTGCTGAATCCTTTAAATCAGGGCTGCTCATCCACCTTTTGTACCTCTGACCCAATTCTCACCTGTGGCTTCAAGAAGCTCTAGCTTGAGCAATGGTCACATCTTGGTAAAATATCTCAGTAGATGGGCTAAACCAGGCTGAGGGTAACCAACAGACCCCAAACCATTGGTGAGTTAGGGGAATATCTACTCCATGCATGTGAAGACTTTCCCAGGCTAAACTGAATATGGAGAACATATTCATCCATTGCATCCTGGGCCATCGTCATCTGTCCTGACTTTTGTTTTGCCATTGGGCTTTGATGACTAGATGAAAGAGTGGGGCTGATGACTTTGTGAGACTCTACCTCACTTAAACCTAAATCATTTGTACATCAAAATATCTTTCTGTGATGTCATTGGTATTCTTCAAAAAACAAAGGACAAACAACAACAACAACTGATTTACCCAAATAACAGAGAGCAGGTAAGAGAATAACAGATTCTGAATGTTAGTCTTACTCATCTAATCCCAGTAAATGTCTTAAGACAGCTCACAATTTTACGTAGTACTGGCAGACCCAAGAGATGTTCGTTCCTATGGGATAACACTAGCTATAAAGTAATTGAGTTGCCTTGACCTATATAGACTAAATGAACTTTTGCAAGGAGAATCTGTTCTAGCTCAATCAAGGTTTCCTGAACTATCAAAAAAAAAGTTGATTGTTGAATGAGTTATTTTTAAATGTCTTTATTTACTGAGAAGGGGCTGCTTAGAGGCAAAGTGGATAGAGAGCTTGACTTGGAGTCAGGAACACCTGAGTTCAAATGTGACCTCTGAATCTTATTAGCTGTGCAACTCTGAGCAAATTATTTAACCCTGTTTGCCTCAGTTTCCTCATTTGTAAAATGAACTGGAGAAAGAAAAGGCAAACCACTTCAGTATCTTTGTCCAGAAAATCCCAAATAGGATCACAAATGAATCAAAAAATGGGGCAGTGAGGGGGCACAGTAGTTAGAGTGCTGGGTTTGGAGTCAGGAAGACTCATCTTCCTGAGTTTAAATGTGGCCTCAGACACTTATGACCTGTGTGACCCTAGATAAATTATTTCACTCTGTTTGCCTCAGTTCCTCATTTGTAAACAAATAGAAGAAAATGGCAAACCACTCTAATCTCTTTGCCAAGGAAAAAAACTCCAAAGGGATAATGGTAAATTGGACATGAATGAAATAATTTGATACATACTCACTGAGAAAGGGAACACTATTAACAGATTATCTTATTAATTAACATTTAAGTCACATTTTTTCATCAGAGAAGCAAAATGCAGCCGATGTCTAAGTCCCTGAAATAACAAAAGAGTGAATGAAGGTATCTCTTGGTCCCTGGATCTAACCAGCATTTCCAAGGATAAGTCTCTTCTAACAGACCAGAAAGCTATGGTCACATCCCTTGCATTCCTCTCCACCTCCTTCCAAACACCACGTAAGAGAGAAATAAGTAACTAACTGTCAGCCCGGGAATTGGACCTGGCAAAGATATTCACATTTCACTTCCCAAATGCTTTCTTCCAAATCAAACAATTCTGAAACCTCAACTTTTTCTCATAGGTTCTGCTCTTCAATCCTTGAACAGTTTTTGTGGCTGTCCAAACTCATTTCCACCTATCTTTTAAATTATGAAATTGGAACTGGAGACAGTCCTTGAATCTATCAAATGCTATGTATGAGAGGATTAGCTCATTTCTGATTCTCATTGATTGGCCACCAATTGGTCCCAGGTCAAGCCCCATTTGGTCACTGTTTGGGTCTAGATTGACTCAGACTAAATGTAAATAATAATCATTTCTGCTTTGCCCAGATACCTTGAGGGTCTTTGCCTTCCAGATTGATTGATTGATTTAGATTTTTTTTTTTTTTGGACTAGGTGAAAGAGGAGATTCTTTACCTCAGTTGCTATCTAGTCTCAATCACTGAATGGATGCAGCCTCAGTCAATCTGAAACATTAGCTTAAAAAGGCCAAGGTCTCCCATTGCATCCAAGGCCATTTCCAGTCATTCTGATCTATATCTGATCATTGGACCCAGATGGGTCTGGAGGAGAAAGTGAGACAGGTGACTTCTCTTATTTAAATCCAATTCATTTGTATAGCATCACCTCCCTGATGTCATGGTCCCATTCAACAATGAAGGAATTTCTGTAAATTTTCTGCTGAGGCAATTATGGTCTAAGTGACTTGCCCAGGGCCACACAGCTAGGAAGTGTTAAGTGTCTGAGGTCACATTTGAATTCAGGCCCTCCTAACTTCTAGGCTGGTGCTCTAGCCATCTAGCTGCCCCAATTCAGCAAACAGTTACTAAATGCCTACTGTATGAAAGACACTGTGTAACAGAAGGTTTTGGAGCTTGCCAGGCAGAAAGGTTTGTAGGCAATCTTAGCCAGCCCTCTTGAAAACTTGGGCTCTACCTCTCTCCTAGATCCCTAGGAGGGTCCAAGTCCAAGCCAATCTCTACTGAAATGTGTGTTTCTCTTTCCCACAAGCCACTGAATTTCATTCACTTTATAACAACAAAGATTTTTATTTTTAAAAATGACACAAGATAAGTCTTATTCTATTGACTTTTATTCTACAGGCTAATAGCAAAAATATTTTTCATATTTAGTTCACCTCTCTTGCAAGATTCCCTTGACAAAAACACATCAGAATTAAATTTTATTCTATTGGGAATTCAGATATTCCCAAGATACTCTTCTTCCTATTGACCTTGATCCTAGGAGATCAAAGAAAAATTAGGAGAATGAGGTGGGGAGACAGAATGAGAGACTTGAGAGGTAGCAGAAAAAGGCCTTTTGTTTTAACAAATAACTCCTCTATAGAGATCTTTAAAATCAGGATTGATTTTCATCTGTCAGGGATGGTCCTTTCCAAAGGCAATATGACCGCTCAAGGTGCCTCCTCACTTCTAAGATATCAGGAACCCTTTCCAAAGAGCCAAAATTATATAAACAAAGGGAATCAAATTTAGAATTTTTGATTTTAAGACCTGAAAAGCCTTCCTAAGAACATATATTCCTCTTCAGGTTTAAAAAAAATCTGGCATGCACATCTTTACCAGGACATTTTAATAACAAATGAAAATCTGAAAGCTTGAGAATTTAGTCCCATCTAAACAAAAAACTGGCTTGCAGTAAAAAATAGGATTAAACAGCTTTTCCAGAAACGAATGTCACATTAAACATAAAGAATTCAGAAAATAGTGATGCATAAAATGTATACAGTACAAATATAGTTTTAAAATATTAATGGAGGGAGGAGGGGGGTGTTCTGTTAATCCTGCAGAAATGAGGATTCTGATAAGCTTGGGTTCTGGTGACATCTAGTGGTACAGACTTGACTAGCAATCAGATGTTAAAGCCTCTTTGCTGGTTCTATTTTTAAAGGGTCACAGCAAAGCATGTGTAGAACTAACCAAGGGTTTCCAAAATCCACTATTCTCCACACCTTTTGAACAGTTTGTAAATTCCCATCTCTCACTCTCCAGGCCCATGGAAACAACTATCCTAGAGGGGTACCTGGCTTGTAGAAATATCGGTGGTCTGGTTTTAGTTTCTATTTTCATTCAAATTAACAGTACCTCTCACCCTAGCTTCTGAGTCTTACTGAGCAATTAGAACTGCTTTTTATGGCAAATCTACTGGTCCATGCTTGTCTGTTGTAGATCAGTAGAGATCTGGTTAATGTTAAATCAAATAAACGATTCAAGTGGCCTGAAAAAATAATACCTAAATCCTCAAGGAATGAGCCCCTGGTGCTCTCACTCCACTTTATGAAATGTGGACTTTTAAACTGACATTTTATCCCAAATGACTGCTATCCTGCCATTCACCATCAATAACCTGCTCTTGTTCTTGAATACCTTAATTAAAGAATTCAAGCCTTCAAAGCCCATGTTGCTAATTTATCAAATTTCAATTTAATGAAGCTTTACTACAGCAGTAGAATGAGGCTCTTTTCTGTTCATTTTATAACATTCAAGCAGATCCAGATACCAATAACCAAGAAGCTTTGTGCTTCTGGTCCCATACTCCAAAGTTACTCTAGCAAGCCATGACTATAGAGTAAGCAGGCTGATTTTTCTGACTGGCTAATGTTTTGCTTTTCTGCTACATCTTTTGTTCTAGATGTACAATGCTGTCCTCTGCTAAAGCACAGGACTGTTAGTAGGAAAGAAGGTGGATTGAAAGACACCCCAAAGAAGGAACCTCCAAAGCCCTTATTGCCTAGGAAATTTAAAGCAACATTTTGTATTACAAATTGCATTTTAAGCTCAAAAGATATGAACAGAAAATTTTCAGGCAAAGAAAACCATTTCTAGTCATATGAAAAAAATGCTCTAAATCACTATTGATCAGAGAAATGCAAATTAAGACAGTTCTGAGGTACCACTACATATCTCTCAGATTGGCTAAGATGATAAATTTTGGAGGGGGGGTGGGAAAACTGAAACATTAATATATTATTGGTGGAGTTGTGAATTGATGCAATCATTCTGGAGAGCAATTTGGAACTATGCCCAAAACGTTATCAAACTGTGCATACCCTTTGATCCAACAGTGTCTCTATTGGGCCTGTATCCCAAAGAGATCATAAAAAAGGAAAAAGACCCACATGTCCAAAAATATTTGTAGCAGCTCTTTTTGTAGCAGCAAGGAACTGGAAACTGAAAGGATGTCCATCAGTTGGGGAATGGCTGAATAAGTTATGGTATATTAATGTAATGGAATATTATTGTCCTATAAGAAACAATCAGGGGGCAGCTAGGTGGTACAGTGGATAGAGCACTAGCCCTGAAGTCAGGAGGACCTGAGTTCAAATCTGGTCTCAGACACTTAACATTCCCTAGCTGTGTGACCCTGGCAAGTCACTTAACTTCAATTGCCTCAGCAAAAAGAAAAAAAAAGAAAAGAAAGAAAGCAACAATTAGGATGATTTCAGAAAGACCTGGACTTACATGAATTGATGGTAAGTGAAATGAGTAGAACCAAGAAAATATTGTACACAGCAACAAGATTATACAATGATAAATTCTGATGGACGTGGTTCTTTTCAACATGAAGTTATTCAGACAAGTTCCAGTAGACTTTTGATGAAGAGAGCCATCTGCATCCAGAGGGAGGACTGTGGGAATTGAGTGTGGATCACAGAATAGTATTTTCACCTTTTTTGTGGTTGTTTGCTTGTTTTTTGTTTTCTTTCTCATTTTTTTCCTTTTTGGTCTGATTTTTCTTGTGCTGCATGATAAATGTGGAAGTATGTGTAGAAGATTTGCACCTTTGACATATATTGGATTGCTTGCTGTCTAGGGGAAGGATTAGGGAAAGAAAGGGAGAAGGATTTAGAACACAAGGTTTTGCAGGGGTGAATGTTCAAAGCTGTGCATATATTTTGCAAATAAAAAGCTATTATATTTTTAATTACACTTTAAATATTTATCTGGAGGAGAGGGATATATGTTTGCATAGTAATAAGATTTAGATCTTGATTCTGAAAATCTGAATATGCATCCCTGTTTTGCCCTTTACTATCTGTGTTACTTCACCTCTCTGGGTCTCAATTTCCTCATCTATAAAATGAGTCTGGATTAAATTTTCTAAGATCCCTATAATAAAATGCATTTTTTTAAAGATTACAGAACCTTGATCAATGTGGTGATCAATCATAACTTCAGAAGATTGATGACAAGGAATGTCACCACTATATTGGTAGTGTGGTGATAGACTGAAGATACAGCATAAGAACATTTTTAGACATGGTCGATGTATTGGTTTGCTTTGATTAATGATATTTAATCTAAGAAAAGGTTTACATTAGAGATGAGAGTGAGTCAGTGGGTAGTGACAGAGATACAAAAAAGAAAGAAAAGAATATCAATAAAATGCTTTTTTAAAGCATACTGAAGAAAAGAAAAAGAAGTTCAGAAAAAAACACAAATATGGAAATGTTACTATCATGCTAAATTCACTATAGACTTAATTTAAAAAGTTGAATGGAACAGAAGTTGGCAGTTTTATATGTAATTTTTTTTTATTCTTTCTATACTGAAATGCTCATGCCTATTGATGATTGTTGAATTTTAAAATAAATTTTAAAAAGAGAGAAAGACAGGGCTAGAAACAATGAGGTTAGTTTGCAGAGAGGAAAATTCCAGTTCTCCATCAGGAAAAACCTCCCAATAATTAGAACTTCCCAAAGGGATCATGAGCTGTCTTAAAAGGTAGCCTCAAGAAAAGGCTGTTAACCCTTTGTTGGGAATGTTATAAAAGAGATTCCTACCCAGATATGGGTGCCTTTTTACTTTACTTCCTAAATGTGAGCTTTCATAACTCATTTAGTTCTGGCAACCTAAGTACAGAGCATGGAAAGGAGAGGACCACCCACTGGGGTGATGATGCCCAAACCCTAGCTGGGTTTCAGGGAAAGAAAACTTTTTCCTCCCAAGCCTAATCTGGCTCAGGTTTTAATGTGAACACCACATGAGGGAATCAAGATTCTTCTCTCCTCCCCAATCTCCCCACTAGAGGTCTGCTACAAACAAATGGGTGTAGATTTCTACTGAGATAATCAACCAGTTAAAAGACAGGAGAACCTCCCTTGCCTTAAAAACAATAGTAGATGATACATTGTTGGTGGAACTGTGAATGGATCCAACCATTCTGGAGAGCAATTTGGAGCTATGCTCAAAAAGTTATCAAACTGTGCATACCCTTTGACCCAGCAGTGTTTCTACTGGGCTTATATCCCAAAGAAATCATAAAGGAAGGAAAGGGCCCCGCATATGCAAGAATGTTTGTGGCAGCCCTTTTTGTAGTGGCTAGAACCTGGAAAATGAATAGATGCCCATCAATTGGAGAATGGCTGAATAAATTATGGTATATGAATACTATGGAATATTATTGTTCTGTGAGAAATGACCCCAGGACAATTTCAGAGAGGCCTGGAGAGACTTGCATGAGCTGATGCTGAGTAAAAGGGGCAGAACCAAGAGATCATTATACATGGCAACAACAATACTATATGATGATCAATTCTGATGGACATGGCTCTCTTCAACAATAAAATATCTCAAACCAGTTCCAATTGTTCACTGAAGAAAGCCATATACACCCAGAGAGAGGGATGTGAAATGTGGACCACAACATAACATTTTCGTGCTCTCTATTGATGTTTGCTTTTTGTTTTCCTTCTCAGGTTTTTTTTTCTTGTAAACCCAATTTTTCTTGTACAGCAAGATAACTATAAATATGTATACATATATTTGATTCATCATATATTTTAACATAATTAACATGTAATAGATCACCTGCCATCTAGGGGAGGAGGTGAATGCTGAAAATTATCTTTATATGTATTTGGAAAAATAAAAAAAATTTTAAATAAAATAAAATCTAACAGTATTTACATTCTCTTCCTTTATGTGACAGGAAATGATAGGACTGGTTGCCATGATCTTAATTTTTTTAACATTAAGCTTCAAGCCAGCTTTTATACCTCATTAAGAGACTTCCTAATACCTCTCCACTTTCTGCCATCAGGGTGGTACCTTCCAGCAATCTTAATTCTGGCTTTTGATCCATCCAACCTGGCACTTCATATGTTGTACTCTGCATAAAAGTCAAATAAATTGACAATATAAAGCCTTATTATGCTCTTTTCCCAATCTTAAACCAATCGGTTGTTCTGCATTCAGTTCTAACTTGATTTTTGATCCACATACAAGTTCTTCAGGAAACAAGTGAGTTGATTTGGTACTTCCATCTCTTTGAAGACGTCATTTTTTTGTGATCCACATAGTCAAAGGCTTTAGTGTAGTCGATGAAGCACAAGTAGATTTTTTTCAAATTCCTTTTCTTTTTCCATAATCCAATAAATGTTGACAATTTTTCAATACCACTATAGTCACTCTCAATGACACCATAGTCATTATCAGTGATGTTAAGATATTTCTTCTATAATTCTGTGTATTTTTGCAATCTCTTTTTAAAATCTTCTACTTGTAAGTATCCATCATTTTTTGTCTTTTATCATGCCCATTTTTACATGAAACATTCCCTTTATATTTCTGATTTTCTTGAGATCATGTCTTTCCCATTCTGTTGTTTTCTTTTTTTCTTTGCATTGCTCATTAAAAAAAAAAAAACCTTATCTTTCCTTTCTGATCTCTAGAGTTCTGCATTCAGAAGATTTTTACCTTTCCCTTTGTCCTTTCCTTTTCATTTTCCTTCTTTCTCGACTATTTGTATAGTCTCATCAAACAGTCATTTTACATTCTTGTTCTTTTTTTTTTTTTTGGATGTTTTTTGTTACTGCCTCCTACACAATATTGCAAACATGTCCATAATTCTTCAGACATTCTATCTACTAGTCTAATCCCTTAAATCAATTCATCCCTTCCACTTCATGTTTATAAGGGATGTTATTTAAGTCATGCCTCTATAGTATAATAGTTTTCCCTACTTACTTCAATTTAATTCTAAACTTTGCAATAAAAGAAACTTATGATCTGAGTCATAGTCAACTACAAGTCTTGAGGGGTTTTGTTTCTTTTTTTAAAAAGCTGTTTTTAATTTTTATTTTTAGATTATATACATACATTCATTTTTTACGTATTTCCACACAAGTCATGTTGAGAGAGAAAAATCAGAACAAAAGGAAAAAATCATAAGAAATAAAAAAAAGGAGGGGAAAAAAAGGTGAAAATAGTCTGTATTGATGCATAGTCAGTGTCCATAGGTTTCTCTCTGGATGCCAATGGCGTTTTCCATCCAAGATTTATTGGGATTGCCTTAATTCACTGAATTACTGAAAAGAACCAAGTCTGTCATAGTTGGTCATCACACAATCTACAAGTCTTGTTTTAATTGAATATATAGAACTTTTCCACCTCTGGTTGCAAAGTATATAATCCTTTTGTGGGGTTTTTTTTTTGTTTGTTTGTTTTGTTTTGTTTTGTTTGTTTGTTGGTGTTTTTTTGGTTTTGTTATTGTTGTTTTGCTTTTTTTGCTAAGGCCTCTAGACTGATTTTGAAGTAAAAAAATCCACAATATCTGGAGGACAACACATTTCTAGAAGAAGATACTCTGGAAGAACTTCAAAACAGGTCTATTTTAATTGGGCAGGGGGGTGGTCTGCTGAACCCAGACTGCAGCATAGGGAGACCAGGGCAGGGAGCTGGAGCAGGGAGCTGGAACAAGAGTCGGAGCAGGAGTCAGAGCATTGTGCTTTTCACACACCTGGGAGTCTTCTGTGGGCCTCTTGGGCCAATCTGGTCTGATTGTAAGCAGGTGGTTTGGAGGATCTACCTTTTGTGGGGGATAGATTGTGAACCACCCCTGATGAGCTTCGGACCTAGCTGCCATTACACAGCACCCTAGGGCGATCAATCAATCAGCAGAACTGATCAGCACCAGAAATAATTCAATCAGCAGAACTGCCCAGTACCTGAAATAACTCAATCAGCAGAACTGCCCCAGGGCAAGTTAAAGCAGCTGTCCCTCCTTTGCCTTGAACAGACCTCACACCTTTTAAAAAAAATGAATAAAAAACCAAAACTCTCACCATACACAGCTTTTATGGAGAGAGGAAAGAACAGACCTCAAATCCTGAGGTCCCTAAAGGTAAAGCAACTCCAGAAAAAGTCCCAAAGAGAGACATAAACTGGACTCCATGCTAGAAGGCTTTCTTTGAAGATTGCATAAAGAATCTTAAAAGAGAATTCGAAGAAACATGGGGAAACAAAATGAGATCACTGCAAAATAAAAAGAAAAAAAATGGAAAAAGACTACAGTGAACAAATTGGCCAATTACAAAAGGAGCTAAAAACAGTAACTGAAGAAAATAAGACATTAAAAATTAGAATCAAACAAATGGAAGTGAATGACTCATCAAGATTTCAAGAATCAGTCAAACAAAAACAAAAAAAAAATGAAAAGATAGAAAAAAACATGAAATATCTCCTAGGAAAAACAACTGACTTGTAAAATAGATCTATATACCTGGAAAATAGACAATCTAAGGATTATAGGGCTTCCTGAAAGCCATGATGAAAAAAAGAACCTAGACACTATCTTCCAGGAAATCATAAAAGAAAACTGCCCTGATATTTTAGACTCGGAAGGCAAAACACTTATTGAAACAATCCACCAATCACCTCTTGAAAGAAACCCAAAAATTAAATCCCCCAGGAATATTGTGGCTAAATTCCAGAACTATCATACCAAGGAAAAGATATTACGAGAAGCCAGAAAGAAACAATTTAAATATTGAGGAGACACAATTAGGATCACACAGGACCTAGCAGCTTCTACTTTAAAGGATCGAAGGGCCTGGAATCAGATATTCCGAAGGGCAAAGTAACTTGGATTACAGACAAAAATAAGTTATCCAGCTAGAATGAGCATCATCTTCCAGGGAAGAAGATGGTCATTCAATGATATAGGAGAATTTCACCTATTTCTAATGAAAAGACCAGAACTGAACAAAAAATTTGATCTACAAACACAAACTTGGTCTCTTCAGCATCAGTGGTTGGAGCAGAGGCTTGTATTACTGTGATGCTGAATGGTTTGCCTTAGTTTCAAACAGATAGCATTCTATCATTTTTGAGATTATATCCTAATATTGCTTTTTTCCTCCTTTTATTGACTATGAGTGCTACTTCATTTCTTCTAAAGGAATCTTGCTCATAGTAATATGTGTAATGGTCACCTGAGTTAAATTCACCCATGCCCATCCATTTAAGTTCACCAACACACACAATGTTAATATTTAAAATTTCCATCTCCTGTTTGACCACATCCAGTCTACTCAAGTTTATAGATCTTACATTTCAGGTTCCCATAAAATATTGATATTTGTAGCACTGGACTTCCTTCCATCATCAGACACATCCACAGCTTAACTTCCTTTCAACTTTGGCCCAGTTGCTTCATTCTTTCTGAAGCTACTTGTATTTGTACTCTACTCTTCCTTAATATTGTGTTGGTTACCTTCTGATCTGAGGGGCTCATCTTCCAATGTCATATCTATTATCATTTTAATAGTATCCATGGGGTTTCTTGGCAAAGATAATGAACTGGTTTGCCATGCCTTTCTCGAGTGGATCAAGAACTCTCCACTATGATGTGTCCATCTTGGATAACTCTGCATGGTATAACTTATACTTCATTGTGCTTTGGTCTGCATTCAGATTCCATAGCTCTTGCTCTGGAGGAGGATAGTATATTCCATCATGAGGATTTTGGAATTGTTTTGGATGATTGTATTGTTGGAAAGAGTAAGTCTATCATAGTAGATCATTACACAATCTTGAAATTATTGTGTACAGTGTTCTAATTCTGCTCACTTCACTCAGCAGCAGTTCATGTAAATCTTTTCAGGTTTTTCTGAAATCTGCCTGCTCATAATTTCTTCTAGCATAATAGTATTCCATTACGTTTATATAACACAACTTTTTCAACAATTTCCCAATTGATGGGCATCCCTTCAATTTCCAATTATTTACTGCCACATAAAGAGCTTTCTGTAAAAAATTCTGTAAATTTTTGTACATGTAGGTCCTTGATCTCTTTGGAATACAGACCTAGTAGTACTGTTGCTGGATCAAAGGAAATGCAGAGTTTGATTGCTTTTGTGGCATATCTTTTGGAGAGGTTTTTTGGCTGCCACAGGTTAATCAATAAGAACATTTAGTTTATCTTAAACTTGTTATCTATTCTAAAGGACATCTGGGTGATACAGTGTGCTGGCCCTGGAGTCAAGAGGAGTTTAAATCCAGCCTTAGACACTTATTTGTGACCCTGAACAAGTCACTTAACTCTTTTTGCCTAAGTTTCCTCATCTGTAAAATGAGCTAGAGAATAAAGTGACACATCACTCCAGTATCTTTACCAACGAAATCCCTGATGGGGTTATGAAGTTAGATACAACAAATCAACTAAACAACAATACACCATGTAATCCCCAGCCAGGTCTTTTTCACATAAACTGTTATCTTGCTCTGCTTCCCCCTCTTATGCTTATACAATTGATTTTTTTCATGCCAAGTATGAAAATTTTATTTTATCTGTTAAATTTCATCTTCTTAGATTTGTCCCATCATTCTATAATGTGCTAAGCACTATGCTAAAAAAAATGATCTAAAATTGTACCATAAGCAAGAGTGGTAAGGCTGAAATTAAATCTAAAACATGTACATTTTAAAAGTTAGATTAGTAAAGAAACAATGTTAGTTATCTCTCCCATGCACACCAGCTTTATATTGACTAAAAATTCAATAAACTTGTCATCTGAATCTTAATTTAAGACACTGATAAAATGTTGAATAGAATAAGGTTAAGGAGAAAGTCTTGTTGTGCTTAATTAAACCGCTTCCTCCAGGAAGGAAGGAAAGAAGAGAGAGAGGAAGAAAAGAAGAGAGGAAGGATAGTAAGATGGAAGGATGGAAGGGAGAGAGGGAGGAAGGGAGGGAGGAAGGAAGGAAGGAAGGGAGGAAAGGAGGGGAGCAAAGGAAGGGATGGAAGGAAGGAGAGGGATGGAAGAGAAGAAGAGAGGAGGGAGCAGGGAAGGAAGGAAGGAAGGAAGGAAGAAAGGAAGGAAGGGATGGAAGGGGAGGGATGGAAGGGAAGAAGAGAGGAGGGAGCAGGGAAGGAGGAAGGGAAGGAGGTAAGGAGAGAGGAAGAGAGAGAGAGAGAAGAGGAGAGAAGAGAAAGGAGGAAAGAAGGGGAGAGGAGGGAGGAAAGGAGAAAGAAAAGGGAATGAAAGAGGAAGAAAGGGAAGAAGAAGGAGAGGAGGAAAGGAGAGAGGGAAGAAGGAAGAAAAGAGAAGGTAGGGAAAGGAGAGGAAGGGGAAGGAAGGAGAAGGAAGGAGGAAGAGAAGGGAAGAAAGGAAAGAAAGGACAGGAGAGAGGAGAGGAAGGGAAGGAGGAAAGAAAGGAAGAAGAAAAGGAAAGATGAAGAGAGGGAGGAAAGAAGACAGAGGGAGGGAGGAAAAGAGAGAGGGAGAGAGGAAAGAAAAAAGGAAAAGGCATTTTTTAAGTGCTTGATAAGTAAAAGCCCTGTGCTAAGCTCTGGGCATACAAAAAAAGAAAAATAAAACAGTCTCTGTTCTCAAGGAGATCATATTCCACTAAGTAGAGAAAATGCATACGATAATATCATTTCTTTACAGTTATTTCCACTGATGAAACCAAATCCATTTTTATATTGAACTAATTGACAGTAAAAGGACTTTGGTGAGGAGAACTTTATTTTCAAGCTTTTCAGTAACTTCTGAGGCAGTAAAGGCTACCAGCTTGCATCTTCACCAGTATTGATTCTCTGGGTAATGGCTGTGGGCTCTGAGCCATGGAGCCATTGACCACCATTTTCAGATCCTGCCATTCAAACATTTCTAAATGTAAATGGCACATAGTGAAAGCTTAATAAATATTTGTTGAATTGAATTGACAGGTAGGTACTAAAAGTCACAAAGCAGCATACAAATAGTATTATCTATTTCTGGTCCCACAATAGTATACATAATCAAATGTGGAAAAGGAAGGGATGTCAGGTGACAGGCTCAAACTTATATAAAGTGAGTAAAACTCTGTTGCAGGGGAGAAGATTCTAGAGCATAGTCAAAATAGTCTGAGTTCACTTGCCAGATCTCATTTGTCATTTCTCTAAAAATCTCTGCCTTTCAAAATTCTATTCATCCTTCAGGGTCCAGTTCAAAAACTGCCTTCTCTACATAGTTTTTCCAAATTTCCCAACTATGTCCTCTTTCTCTTTAATTTAGCCTTCCTCCTACCCCCTCTAGATCCCTGTAGCACTTTACATCTCTCTTATGAAACTAAAGTCTTTCTAGTGCTTTGGGGAGGGGTTGAACAGAGCCTGGGCAAAGCTGCCTTTCTGAGTTCTAGCTAACCACATTGTTGCTAGCAAAGCATTTGGGAGGGATTGAGGATTATGCTTGAGTAGGGAAAAATACTTGTTTCATACCTGATGACTTTTATACATTGAGCATCTTTCTTCTTCTCCCTTTTGGCAAAATCTTACATATGTACACAAAACTAAGCTTTGAGAAATTATAACCAGGGCTCTCGGATAGTAGTGTAATAAGCCCAGAAGGGATCATGACTCTTCTCATTAGAGGCAAGGTTCGATGGGTGCTGAATCTGATCCTGTTGTCTGAGTTTAGTGCCAGATGCTGCTGGGTGAAGAAAGGAGGGTATCACAGCCTCTTGAGCTCAGTAGTTAATTTTTTTTATATTGTATTGTATGGTAGTTATTTGAGAACTTGTCTTTTCTCCCACACTGGGTTATAGGCTCTTTGAGGGCTGGGATTGCCACAGTAATCTCTGAATCACTTCAATATTGTCTATTAAACTGAATTAAGACCCAGCTGCAGGGGTGTGCTGGAGCCAGCTCTGACTGGCTCCCAAGAGCAGGTTATTAAATTTTCATTTTGAATTTTTACACCTCAGAAATTGGCAAACTCTATATATCAAGACTTGATTTATTGTTTTGTTGACAAGATTTAACAATGTGATGGAGAGAATTTTAATAATGCAGATTAAACTTTACCATGTGCCATGTGTTTTCAGAGAACCCTTGTTGAACATTTATCAGTACATCCATATTTGACATAAGAGCATGTAGATGCATTGTGATTATGGACGGAAGTCAGAGAGCCCACTTCTTTATTAAGGATTTGCTGGCTTTTGACCTCCAGGATCTCCTGGTTCTCTTATTGTAAAGAAGGCTCTCCTAAGACCTGCCAGGCTTAGGAAGCATGCTCTCCCCACTCCTGCTTGCCAGAGAGGCATACCTGAGAATGTCTGAGAGGTTTTAAACTGCCTCTTTTAACTTCCCTTGTTTTATTTTATCTCCCCTATAACCAGACTATGGGGGAAGAAGTAGCCAGTTAATGAGTTCGAAGGCCCTGGGGTTTAGCTAGCATCTGTAATTCAACACCAGGATTTTACCTCACAGCAAAGGCATCACTAGGGCAGAGTATAAAACAGGACCATAACAACTTTCCCTGTATAATGTAGTTGGCTGGTTGGGCACTTGGGAAGGTACCTTTCAGGAAAATAAAACCTGATTTTCTCCACTTCCTAGATTTTCTTCAAGCTTTTGCCTTTGTTGTTGTTCAGTCGTGTCCAGCTCTTCATGATTTTGTGAACCGTTGAACACCAATACTGCCCATGGGGCTTTCTTGGCAAAGATACTAGAATGGTTTACCATTTCCTTCCCCAGTAAATTAAGGTAAAGAGGGATAAGACTTGTCGGGGATCACACAGCTAGTAAGTGTTTGAGTCTAGAACTGAATTCAGGTCTTCCTAACTCCAAACCCAGTGCTCTATCCACTGAGTCACCTGGCTGCTTCCAGCCCTTGAAGTTCCACCAGATAGTGGCTGAATAAATCATTGGAGCCAGGGCAGAGGGCCTGATAATGCTTAGCCTGAATAAAGTTTAACCCGAGACTCAAGTCCTTTCTTTGGGGTGGACATGGAAGGAGGGTGGAATATTAGAGAGGGTAGAACAAGAGAGAAATGGAGAAAGGAAGTCAAAAATCTAAACCCATCAAATTCTGCAAGACTCTAGATTTCTTTTCTAGACTGTGTATGTGTGTATAAATGGGAGATCCATAATTAGAAAAGACCTCAGAAGCTATCTAGTTCTACCTCTTTATTTTATAGTTGAGGAAATCAGAGGCCAGGAAAGTTAAATGACTTGCCTAAAAATGCATAAGAATTAGGACTCAAAAGTAGAAGCTGAACCTGGGTCCTCTAAGTCTAGACCCCGTATTCTTTGTGTAGGTATTTGAAAACACACATGCTTGGAAAATTGGACAATCCTTTCTGCAATTGGACAGTACTTTCAGCAAGCTGTTCCCTAAAACAAGAGGCATATAGGTGACCCCCAAAATTAAAAGGTAGAAAAGACTTTGGAATTCAGCCACAAATCACCTCTACAACATCCATCCAAAGGATTATCCAGACTATACTTGAAGACTTCATCCTAAGACAATCTATCACTCTTTAGTATAATTCTAAATTTTAGGAAATGTTTCCCTTCACATTGAGCTGAAATTAACATCTTTGAATCTTTCAGTCATCGCTCCTTGTCCTATTCTCTGAGGCCAAATGTACTTTGTGTTCCACATGACAGATAATCCTTAGGAAGACTGGAGACTATGCTGATTTATCCACTATATCTTCTCTCCTTAGATTTAACATTCCCAGTTCCTTCAAGCAATCCTTTTATAACTTCCTAAAGTTTCCTAGTAATCTCTCTCTAGATGTGATCTAGTTTGTCAGTGTTCTCTCTAAAATTTTATATCTCAAACTCAGAACAAATCCCAACTAAAATTCCATCTTCTACAGGAAGTCTTCCCCATCCCTCTTAAGCCTAATGCCTTCCCTCTGTCCTATTAATAGCTTATTTGTACATATTCATTCTCTTATTATTGTTATTAGATTATAAGCTCCCTGAGGACTGGGACTGTCTCTTGTTTCTTTTTATTTCCCAAGATTTAACACAGTACCTGGCATATAATTAGTTCCTAATAAATGTTTATTGACTGACATCCTAAATCCTGCCTCAAATGACTGGCCATATTCCTGTTCTGAGCCCACATTTTCTGGATAATGTCCATTATTTTTTTGTCTGCTATAGTTACAAATCACCCCATACATGGTCCTTTAGGCCACCTGAAGTTTTGATTATTCAGAGACTGTAGTGTTCCATGATTCATTGTTGTATAATAACACTAAATTCCTACAATGTTTTTAAAACAAACAAAAAAAAAGTTTTTAGGGAACAGCTTGCTGAAAGTGCTGTCCAATTGCAGTCTAATTTTCCAAATGTCATGCAACCCATTCTCTTCCTCCTGTTCAATACTAGGCCCAGCTAATCATTTGCTGTGTCTGTCCAAAATTTATGTATTGCAGAATTAACTTGGTGATCTATCCATCCAACGGTCTATCTGTCCATTGCCTGAACAATAGGCATCTTTCATTCACTTGTCCCTTCCTGTGGATTGTTAGGCGAAATATTTTTGAATGATTGTGGATCTCATTAAGGAGGCTATGTAGTGCTCTGGAAAATAATAATAATAATAGAAAGCACTTATATGGTCCTTTGAAATATGCAAGACACCAAATGTGTTATCTCATTCAATTCTCACAGCAACTCTGTGAGCTAAGTGCTATCATTATCTCCATTTTAGAGACTGAGATTGATTAAGTGACTTACCCTGGCTAGTAAGTGTTTGAAATATGACTTGAATTCAGGTCTTTCTGACTATAAATCCAGTGCTTTTACGGGCTGAGCCAACTAACTGCCTTAGTACAAGTATCACAATGGCATCCATGAACATGAACAAGTATCTGAATGACCTCACCAATTATTAAATCCATTTTCCATCCATTTTCCATTTGGATTCTGCACTGGAAAATATCCATGACCATAATAAATAATTTTAACAAGCATATGTCTCCTTGTTTTATGCCTTGATTTTTATTGCTAATCAGACAATCATTGAACAAAGTTTTAAATTCTGAGTACAAATCATGCATATGACTTTGTTTTTTGGAGGCAATTGGAGTTAAGTGACTTGCCTAGAGTTAAGACCTGACTCCTGTTCTGGTGCTTTTTATCAACTGAGTCATCTAGCTGCCTCATACAATTTTAATATACACACAAAAGAGATTGTTAGAGATAGTCTTTAAGGCTCTTTTTTTGCTCTTCTGAGTTCCTTAAAAGTGAATGAGTTATTGAAGGGGAGGAGGGATAGTGGAGTCCTTTCTTAATAGTATTCATGTAATAAAGATTAAGGATGTTGCAGAGAGAGAGTGTCTGGCAAGTTCTGGTTATATCAGATAACCTGAGATTCCACCCGATTTTGTGATTCATTGTGATTTCATTACTAAAATTCTTTCATTAGATTGTATGCTCCTTGAGAGAAGGAACCATCTTCGTTTTTATTAATTATATTCCCAGTTTAGCATAGTACTTGGTTTAATAAATAGTAGGCGTTTAATACATTTTAATTAGGTTGGATTGGATTGACAATGTTTCTGGAAACAGGAGTGTGGTTGAAATTTCCCATGCCAAAAAAGATGTAAATTTGTCAAGTGATTGACATATATAGTTAAAAAAGTCAGACCACCTATATTTCTAGTCCCAACTCTGCTAGTAAGGCAATGGTGGCTTTGGTGAAATCTTTATACCTATCTTGAAACCTATTTTCCTTATCTGTAAAATGAGAGAATTAGACCAACTGATCCCTAAGGTCCCTTCTATTCAATGATTCTAGGAACCAAAAATCCTTGGCATAGAGCTTTACTATTATGACTGATCAAAATAATAACCTTCATCCTCCACTTTGACATATGCAGATTATAACTTTAAGACAGTCACTCCCACACTGATTATGAATCAAGCCTGGCCTTTGCTTTCTGAATGTCACCAGGCTTGTGACTCCCCTTCATCAGAACAAGAGTGTGAATAAGAGGAGATGATGAGACAGATGTGGGATCAGTTGTAATGTACAGTCTTCATGTCATTAAGCCCAGTTATATTCAGGTAGGCAAGGTGACTGATTACCTAAAACTTTTCCTTTATCAACTTTCAGAGAACTGAGTTTCTCTAACAATCTATGAAGTGGCAGTTTTAGAGCTTTATCTCCTGATGAAAATGGTAACACCTACACATGTATTTTCCGTTAATTACCACTTTATATTTCTTACAAAATGAATACAGGGAGAGGGATAAAAAGACGGAGAGAGGCAGAGAAAATAAGGGTAATCCAGAGAAGAAAAATGAATAATGTATTTCTTTTTTTCATCTGTTGGTGTCATTGGTGTTTTTAAAAAAAGAAAAAAAAATCCTCTTGAATGTGTTTTTTTAATTTAATTTAATTTAATTAACTCCTCAATTAGGTCTCCCAGATTTAGACAACCTTACCTGTTAGATTAAACAGGGGCCTTTCTGATATAGCTTACTGCCTCCAGTCCACCAAAACAAAATTATCCCTTCCTGTCTTGAAATGTTATCATTAGATTAATTCTCTGTAATGACCAGTCTTGTTCCTGGAGACAAGAAAATGAAGTATACCTCCCTTCCTTCAACAGAAAGGAGGTGGATTGCAGGTGCAAAATACTGCATACAATATCAGACTTTCTTCTTTTCTTAGTACTCTTTAGACTATCTTTCTTTACTATAATGGAAAAGTCAATGCTATGTCCATGTACTCTATCGAGAAGTGACAATGCTAGACCGAAGACACGACAAACAGGATAGCTTTGAAAATTATAGACAGATCTTATTATATTCTTTTTTTTAAAATCCTGCAAATAATGGAGATTTGCAGTTTCACATATAATCATCTTTTTTTTTTTTTTTTTTTGCTTTTTTGCTGAGGCAATTGGGGTGAAGTGACTTGCCCAGGGTCACACAGCTGTTACGTGTCTGAGACCAGATTTGAACTCAGGTCCTCCTGACTTCAGGGCTGGTGCTCTATCCACTGTGCCACCTAGCTGCCCCTCATCTTTTTCTATATATGCAAACACCCATTTTATTTTTTTCATAAGTTCAGAATAAAAATTTAATGTGAACAAAACAGAAGTAGCTATGATTTTTTTTAAAAAGCCATCAATAAAACATGACCAAAAAAAGATTCATTCCTATAAGTCAATAAATCATCAAGATTTAATTGAAGATCTACTGTATTTGTAGCACTCAGGTAGACATTAGGCAGAACAGAGAAGTACAGAATAAAATGTAATGCCTGTCCTTTTAACTCAGGTCATCCTGCCTGACTCCAGGTCTAGTGCTCTATCCACTGAATTAGCTAGCTTCCTCTAATGTAAATTAGACAAATATGTGATGCAATGGTTAAAGCATTGGGCCTAGAGTCAAAAAGGCTCACCTTCCTAGGTTCAAATCTAGCCTACAAACTTACCAGTCAGGTGAACTGGAAAATTCACTTTACCTTGTTTGCCTCAATTTCCTTATCTGTAAAATGTGCTGGAGAAAAACTGACAAACCATTCCAGCATTTCTGTCAAGAAAAGTCCAAATGGGGTCATGAAGAATCAGACACAACTGAATAACAAATATGAATGAAAACAATTTTGAAATTGGAATGCAATGACCAATCATGATTGCATAAAAATAAGAATAAAGCTGGTTCCCCACTTTTTGGCCTGAGTGATAGACTAGCGGTTCCAAGTGAAATATACATTTCAAATATAACCAATATGTCATTTTTTTGCTTTACTATATTTATTTCTTCTATTAAAGGAAAAAGAGTGAGTGGGATAATAAGAGAAAGATAATGATGAAAAATAATAATTTCTACAAAACATTAAAAATGCTCAGAAGAAAGGAGAAGGAATATCAGGAGACAAACAAGCAGGACCATATTCTTCTTGATGTAAAATACACTTTTAAAAATAAACTATACAGAAGATCCCAATTTCATATGCAATTCTTTTTCTGTTCTTTGTATAATGAAATGCTCATGTTTAAGTATATAATTTCAAAGAAAAAATGTATTCATAAGGAAAGGAATAGGTGTCTTTGAGAAAAATATAGACCCAAAAAACTAAGTTCTATTTTTGAGACATGAACAGAAGATGGAATAGGTAATACATATAACTGAGGATCAATACAAGATGGAGCACAGTCTTCAAAGCATGGTGCTGAAAATACTAAAACTTGGACCAAGAAGGGCTGGCAATGAGTGCTAGGAACAGCAGAAAGGATGTATTCTCCACTTTGTTGGGAGCATGAGGAACCTCAAAAGTTTGGTGGGGTGAAGGCAGAGAGAAGGCAGAACTATTTGGGCTGTATTTATTATTAAGAGACCCGGGTTCAACTCTCATCTCTGCCACTTAATGCCTATATTATTTAGTCTCTCTGTACTTTGGTTTCCTGTTTTATAAATGGTTAGATCATCTATCTCAGCTCCATTTGAAAAATGTTCTAATTCACTAATTACAGAAATTCACATTAAAACAATTCTCAGGTACTGCTTCATACCTGTCAGATTGAAGATTGAAGATGACAGAAAAGGAAAATGACAAATGCTGAAGTGAATGTTGAATAATGGGTACATAATGCACAGTTAGCAAAGTTGTGGGGTGCTCCACTAATTCTGGAAAATAATTTAAAACTATGCCCAAAAAGTAATAGCACTGTGGTCTATACTCCCCAAAAAATAAAAAATAAAAAAAAATGAGAAAGACCTATATAGTTAAAAATAGTAGATCATATACTCATTTTGTTTTGTTTTCTCCAGTTCTTCAGGCTAGAAAGAATAGAACAAAAGTACTTATTAGGAAGTTGGACTATAAGATAAATGAGGAAATAAGTAAGAGGGTATCTAGTTGCCTTCAATGAATTCAAATTACTAGGTCTGGACAGGGTACTAAAAGAATTTGTAGAGTTGAGATAGACCTTCTAGGCCCTATGATGTGAAAAATCCATTTTCTTCCCCTCTTTAAAAATTGGGATCATACTGGTCCATATTCAGTCCTGTAGCCCCTCTATTATTCCTTATGATTTTTTAAAGATCACTAACAAAAGTTCAGCACCCACAATTTTTTTTAGTATTTTGTTCAGACCATTCTGGAAAACAATTTGGAATTATGCCCAAAAAGCAATAAAAATATGTGTGTTCTTTGTTCTAGCAATATCACTATTACTCCCAAAAGATCACACAGAAAAAAAAGAAAGAAAAGGAATAGGACCCATATGTACCAAAAAAAAAATTTAACCACTCTTTTTGTGGTGGTGAAGAAATAGAAACTAAGAAGATACCCATCGATTGGGGAATGACCAAACAAATTATAGTAGATGAATGCGATTGAATATTATTGTGTTATAAGAAATAATAAAGGAAATGGTTTCAGAAAAACTAGAAAGATCTGTCTGAACTGATGCAAAGTGAAGTAAGAAGAAGCAGAACAATTTACAAAGTATCAGTAATATCATAACGGTAATCAACTGTGAAAGACTTAGTAACTCTGATAAATACAGTGACTCAAGACAATTCAAAAATATTTGAAAATCTTTTTCCATGATGAAAATTCTATTTCCATAGAGAGAACCGATGGACTCAGAAGATAGAAGCATATTTCTTGGTTGTTGGGTTTTTTTTTTTTTCAGGACATGGATAACAGAAATTTGTTTTATATGACTCCAGATTTGCAATAGGTATTGCATTGCTTGCCTTTTCAGTTGATGGAGGAAGATGTCAGAGAGAGGGAGAGATCTGAAACCAAAAATAAAATAGAATTGAATGTGAAGGTTCAAGCAACAAATTGTTATGGCTGAATGTAGAGAATAGGTTAGTGTTGTAATCAAATAAAGTGCACACAAGTTAATCTGATACATTTAATGACCTTCAAATCAGTAAATTGAGTATTAATAGTAAGCAATTCATAGCTCCTCATACAAGTAGTTCTCTATTTTTGCCATGCCATTCCTGGAAACTGTAGTAAAATGGGTCATATTTCCCCACCAGAACAATGGTATATTTGATGTGACATTCCTAATCAAGGACTTTGCAATAAGAAAGAATCATTGCTATGGCCAGAAATAGGTCATAAAAGCAAAATATAGAAACATAAGGGTCTACAATCACTTGAAAAGATTAAATTATGCTCTGAGTGCTATAGATGTTATAGTTGTACCCTTGGGTTGAGAATAAAAAGACATAGGTTTAAAGCCCAATTCTACTACTGCCTGTGTATTCTTAAACAAATCACTTAACCTATCTGGGATTTGACTTTTTCATCTGAGGAAATGAGAGACCTTTACTAGATGAGATCCTTTCTACCTCTAAATCCTATGGTCCTGATATACTAAATCTAATAGACATATATCAAAAATTTCATTAACAAAAGTTTATCTTCTTGGATTCAAAAGGCCCTTTTGGGACATGATTTCATTTTCTTTTTCTTTATATAAAATTTCCCACAACCTGTAAAACACTTGAAATCATCCTGTCAACTTTACAAATAAACTCAAATTACTAGTTTTTCAATAATTGTTTGTTGTTGATATTTTTGGTGTTATTTCCACTGAAAAGCATTTTCAAACTTAAAGCCTGATCCAGCATTTCACTCAATCCTACCTTCTTAGATTGAGCATCAGAATAAAGAATAAGATTCTTTCAAGACTTATAAAGGGAAATATCATTAGCAAACTCATCACAGATGCCAGGTGTTTAAAAATAACAAGCAAGACAAGAAGAATACAAAGAAGATGAGGTCACATGAGCCATGGGAGATTTTGACCCCAGAAAGCTCCTCTCTAGATGATACAGGTTTATCCAAAAAAAAAAAAAAAACAAACAAACAAACAAACAAAAAAAAAAAAAACTGGAGGTCCCTCACCCTTTCAAACAAAAGATTGATAGTATTTCATTCCTCTTTCTTAAGACAAAAGAAAGGCAACAACAGCAACCTAACTCGTTAGTGTGTTGCAATGTTAGTGACTAGTTAGTTTCCAAGGGACCCCATCCTGAGTTACATGCTCTATTAGCCCATTTTAGACCTGTGCAAGCAGAGTACCAATCCCCCTAAACCAATGGAAGAGTGGACTTCTTCCTCTCTTCTCTCTAGATATCCAGATAGTTGTGTGTGTATACATATATGTGTACATGTATACATATATTATAGATGCACATATATATATTTTGTATATGTATATATAATGTGTACATATATATTATGTAAATAATGTATATATGGCTAACTACTAGCCATATAGGATGTATATAAACTGACATCATAATAAAAGGTCTTTATAATTCTTTAAAGTGTGCAAAATACTTTGCACTATGCTTTGCACTATCTCACCTGAGCCTCACAACAACAGTGTGAGGTAGGTACTACAGAATAATTATATGGAATATGTTATTATTTTATAGGGGAGAAAACGGAGCTCAGAGAAGTTTAATGACAAGCTTGCTTATGACTATACAACTACAAAGTATGAGATGAGATTTAAAGCCAAACTATCCAACTTCCAGGTCAACACTCTATATGGCATCTCAAAAGAGAATATTTTTAAAAATTATTATGTACAAGATACATATCTACATACATGTATCTATATCTATATACATGTTAGTTTTAGTTAGTATTTATCTTCCTCTCCATAGCTATATAGATATTTACTTTGTATGTAGATATTCTGTATTCTTCCTCTGCTTCTGTCTTTTTCTCCTTTCTCTCAGATTTTCTCATTCTCTCCCCTTCTCCTATTTCTCTGTATTTCTTTGTCTGTCTATCTATATACATATATAGTAAGATGAATAATGGAAGATAAAAAATAACTACAGGACAGAATATATATGTACATAAAAGACTGAGGAAACCTGTAGTAGATACAAGGCTGCATACGAAAGAAAGACCAAATTTGTCATCCATTCAAAGATTCTCTAATGGCTTCATAAATAGGCATAGGTGTCTAATCTGTACCTGGCCTAAACCAGTCTATACATTTTAAAGTGCAGTATACTATAAACACTAGATTATTAAAAGCCAGAGATGATTGGATAGAGTACTAGAACTGGAGTCAGGAAAACTCTTGAATTCAAATCTAACTCAGATATTAATCTTTATTTGTTTCGGTTACCCTCAACTATAAAATGGGTTTTTGTGAGGTGGTTGTGAGGGTCAAATGAGGTAATATTTGTGAAAAGCATTGGGCACATAATAAACCCTGTGAACATATTTATGTATTTGTTCTATATGAGACCATTAGCAGGATTACCAGGAAATAAGTCTGGGAGATAGATGTGACTGGACCCATGCTGCTCCATCTCTAATTGCTCTGGGCAATAGGTATCTGACCCCATTCTAGGAACCTTTACGTGTTAAAGTAGGACTAGGCTTGTGGGAAAGAATACAAAATAGCAATAAGAGGGAAAGGATAGTAAGAGATTTCTCCCTTGATATAATTTATTTAGTTCCTGTTGACTCTCAATGAAATATCTTTCCCCATTCCCATCTGTTCTAGAAAATGCCTTTTTGCCTGCTGTTCCGTCCTGTTCTGTGCAGGGTCCTTGACCCAGACATCAACAATCTGTCACCAGCAGGTGTCACCACAAGGTAATGAATATGGAGAAAGACCAGTTTCAGAGGAATTGAGGAAATTCAAATCTGATTATAAACAATAAACTGCTTATATTTGAATA
Organism: Myrmecobius fasciatus; assembly: GCA_023553655.1. Taxonomy (NCBI): domain Eukaryota; kingdom Metazoa; phylum Chordata; class Mammalia; order Dasyuromorphia; family Myrmecobiidae; genus Myrmecobius; species Myrmecobius fasciatus. The sequence goes on along the minus strand of JAJPUD010006728.1, from coordinate 55,052 downwards.
AGAGAAGAGAATGCCTGGGAACATGTTGTTTGTACCTCTAAGAGCTAGTGATTGGACCAGTCCCCTCTACCATATGGATGTTCATCTTGGCGTTATTCAATGACTAAGTCTAGAGGAATAGGAGATAGAGATTATGAAAGGTAGAGAAGTACAAAAAGGAGTTATATTCCCAAAGGAGACCTGGAACAGAGGAGTCAGGGCATTGACTAAGTGACCAGAACCCTTCCCCATCACTCAACACTACCCTTCCCCACATAGTCCCCCCCTCCCCCAAATGTGATGATTCCATCAACTCTATGAGTCTCTAATGAAGAGAAGGAAGGAGTATTTCTAGGCTTTAGATTTCACTGGCACTCTCCAAATAAAAGCAAGTACACTTGCTACAATCTCCCCCAGGACTTTTGATGATTTCTTTCTTCCCTTTACCCCCCAACTTTGTTCGATCTAACCAAAATTGTTATTCATTTTTTAAGGCAAAGAACTGAACATAGGCAAACATTTCAAATTGATGGACATTTTCTCTTTCCTCTCTCAAGATTTCCAGAAATGATCAAGCCAATTTTGTACTCTTATGATACTACGATACGTAGGAGAGGTGATCATGCATTATGGAACTTCAAAGGACTCACATGACTTACAATCCCTTTGCTATTCTCAATAATTTAGTTTTAGTTATCTCAGAGAGTAGTAAATTGTCATGGATACTGATGCAAAAAGGCTGGGAAGGAATGGACAGTATGATACTAGGGTAAGATTGCTGAACATAGAGTTAGAGATCCTGATTTCATATCCTGGCTCTGCCACTTTCTATGTAGCCTTTCACAAAATCCTCAATCTCTATGACTTCCAAGGTCTTCATCTATAAAAGAAAGAGATTAGCTAGATGATTCTGTGAATGACCAAGAGAGGGGAGGATGACTAATGAAATTTTTCAGGTTCATAAAAACATTTGTAGATGTAACCTCTTTGAAGTTATCCTTTTCAGAACAGTAGAAGTGGTGCAGAAACAATCCTGGTTTTAGTGTTGAAATTGTTTACAATGAAGCCAGGCAGATAAATTCAGCTGCCTATCTGCTGCCACAAAGATCAGAGAACAAAGGAGGCCTGATTTGTAGCCTACAGTCTTCATTTAAGCAATTCTTTCCCATGCTTTCTTTCCTTAAAATTTGAACAGAATCAGCATCAAATTGTTTAAGCTCCAGCTTGATATAATATTTTTAATTAAGCCATATATTACATATATCCATGAATGCTATTACAATCAGTCAATAAATATTTACTAAGTGCTTGTGCATGCCAGACACTATTCTAGAGATATAAAGAAAAGCAAAAACAGCCCCTGCCCTCAAGGAGCTTACTTTCCAATGGGGGAGATAACATGCAAAAACTAGGTACACAAAAGAAGTATATGAAGTAGGTGGCATGTGATCTAAAAAAGGAAGGTATTAGAAGCTGGAGGAACCCAAAGACCTTCTGCAGAAAGTGGGATTTGAACTGAAATTACTTGCTTTGAAATTAAAAATTGGGGTTCATGTCATACCCTAGGCTATGAGTTGCAGAACAGCTGCTATCTTGGTAGAGGAAGTTCCCCCACCTGGAGTTCCCTACTCATCAATAAAATTCACAAGTACAGCTCAGAATAGGCCAATATATAAAAATCAACTCTGATTCTGCTTCATACTCTTGCTTGGATCTTTCCATAGCTCTGGGTTGTCAGGATCACTCACCACTTGATAGGAGTTGACAAGAGATATCTGGATAGTCCCTCCCTTTGTTTCTTGTTCCTACTACTCATACCTAGGGAGCCATATCCTCAACTCAGCTCCAAGATGCACATGATTCATACTTTTAATGGGCTAATGCAGAAAAATGAGGCACCACAATTCATTTCCGATATTGAGCCTCAACATATAAGATTCCCTTTCAGGAGACAGTATGAATTATGGAGCCTAACTCAGTGGGAAATAACAGACCATTCCAACCCATAACTCAAAATGAAAAGAGCACTGGGCAGAATAGACCACATTTCAGTGAAATGAGTCTACTCTGTCTCAATTTTCCTGAGGAATAGTCAAGGGCTTAATGTCTTCTTACAAAGCTCACTCAGGCAGGTTATCAATATTTTGACCCCAAATGGATACTTTCAGCTAAATGAGTACCTTATTTTAGAAGCCTCAGAAAATCATGAGAAACCCAAAATGGTAAAAAGGAATTCTCAATTTTTTGGCTTCTTCTTTTCTTTTATCATAGGGATTGGGGCTGCACATGACTGACAAAAGGGCAGAGCAGTTATTTAGCCCAATAAGGCATCCCCCCAATATATATAATAATCAAAAGTAGGAAATAGGAGCCAAATCTATAACAAGGGCTGAACTAACAAAATAAGAAGAGAGAAACATCATATAATGGGAAAACCACCTGAAATACCATCGGAAAAAAATTTAAATACTTAAGACTCCTATTCATTCCCCCTCTCCCAAATTACTTTGTATGTCAGGCACAGATGACAAGAGCTTACCTAGTCCTCCCCTGGCAGTGACTCAGTCTGAATCCTCATACAGGAAAGAAGAAGAAGGAACAACAGGAGGTAATGTTTATTTAGAGTTTACATTGTGCTAGGTACTGTGCTAAGTGCTTTGCAACTATTATCTCATGCAATATTCACAACAACCCTGGGAGGCAGCTCCATTTTACCTATTAGGAAATTGAGGCAAACTGAAGTTAAGTACCTTCTCCAGGGTCACACAACTCCTAGGTGTTTGAAGCTACATTTAAACTCACTTCTTCCTGATTCAAGGCCCAGCACTTCATCCACCCTACCATCTACTGACTTAACAAGATACAAAGACATTAATTAGAAACAGAAGATATTGATTTTGCCCAACCAGGTGAAAGAAAAAGAAGGCAACTGTGGGAACAGGGAGATAGAATAATATAGTAGCCAGAGTTAGCTAGAGGGGAAAGAGGTTCTGTGCATAAAGAATAGGTGGTTATTAACCTGCTGAGATCAGTCTTCTCCCTTAGGCGTGGGATGGAAAATGCCATGTGCATGTATAACCTAAATCAGAAATAAGATGAGAGAGAGATAAAAGAGGGAAGGAGAAAAATTTGGAACTCAAAATCTTACAAAATTAATATTGAAAACTATCTTTAGAGGAGGGGTGGAGCCAAGATGGCAGAGTGAAAATAAGACTCTCTGTGATCTCCTCTGACCTTCTCTCAAACCAACAGCAGATTAAGCTTCTAAACTGGTTCTGGAGTCAAAGCACCCCCATATATTTGAAGTACAATGCATTCCTAGAAGGAGCTACCTTGGAAGAGCTTTGGAGCAGGTCTGTTTCAGACAGGGAGGGGGTCTGTCAGTTTGCTGAGCTCAGACGGCAGCTCTGGGAGAGGGCAGGAAGCCAGGCCGAACTCAGTGTGGCAGATTCTAAGCACCTGGAAAATCCCTGTGAGACTCTTGGGCCACTCTGCCCTACTTGTGGGCAGGTGCTTTGGCAGATCTGCCTTTTGTAAAAGGTAGATTGTAAACCACTGAGAATGCAGGACCCATCATGGAGAGCCCAGAACGGGAAGTCAATCAGCTGAACTGCCCCAGGGCAAATTAAAGCAGCTGCCGTTCCTCTGCTTAGAACAGATCTCAAGCTTGAAAAAATAAATTAAAAACAAAAAAGAACTCTCACCATAGACAGCTTTTATGGAGAGCAAGAAAAACAGACCCCAGATCCTGAGATTCATAAAGGTAAAGCAACTCCAGAGGAAGCCAAAAAGGGAGACATGAGTTGGTCCCCATTTCACAAGGCTTTCCTGGAAGATTGCTTAAAGAATCTCAAAAGAGAGTTAGAAGAAAAATGGGGAAATGAAATGAGATCATTGCAAGAAGAAATGGAAAAAGCATGTAATGCTCTACAAAAGAAATATGAAAAAGACACCAATTCACTGAAAAGCAAAACTGGTGAAATGGAAATAGACTGCAATGAACAAAAAAATTCGATTGGCCAGTTACAAAGGGAGCTTAAAAAAAGTAACTGAAGAAAATAATACATTAAAAATTAGAATTGAGCAAATGGAAGTGAATGATTCAACAAGACTTCAAGAATCAGTCAAACAAAAAAAAAATGAAAAAATAGAAGAAAATATGAAATATCTCCTAGGAAAAACAACTGACCTGGAAAATAGATCTAGGAGAGACAATCTAAGGATTATTGGACTTCCTGAAAGCCATGATAAAAAAAAAAAAAAAAAAAAAAGAACCTAGACACTATCTTCCAGGAAATCATGAAAGAAAATTGCCCTGATGTTTTAGAATCAGAAGGTAAAATCACCATCAAAAGAATTCACTGATCACTTCCTGAAAGAGACCCCAAAATTAAATCCCCAAGGAATATTGTGGCTAAATTTCAGGACTATCACATCAAGAAAAAGACATTGCAAGCGGCTAGAAAGAAACAATTCAAATATCAAGGAACTGTAATTAGAAACACACAAGATCTGTCAGCTTCCACATTAAAGGACCGAAAGGCCTGGAATCAGATATTCCAAAAGGCAAAGGAACTTGGATTACAGCCAAGAATAACCTATCCAGCTAAAATGAGCATTATCTTCCAGGGAAGAAGATGGATATTTAATGATATAGGTGAATTTCACCTCCTTCTAATGAAAAGACCAGATCTGAACAAAAAATTTGACCTCCAAACAAAGAACTCAAGTGAAGCATAAAAAGGTAAAAAGGAAAAAACTCTTTGAGAACTATATGTCTACTATGGGTATACTTAAAGAATGGGGGTATAATTTGATTTTACTTTGATAAAATGAAAAAGAAACCAGAGGTAGAAGGGCTATCATACTGGAAAAAAAGAGGGAAAAGGAGGTAAAATAAGTTTTTTAAAAAAGGAGGTAAAAATAAAGTAAAATCTCATGAAGAGACAAAGAAAACCTAATATAATTGAGGGAAAGAACGGAGGGGGATGAGCATTATGTGAATCTTACTCTCATCAGATTGGGCTCTAAAAGAGTATATCAGACACATTTGGTTTCACAGAGAAACTTGTCCCTCCTTATAGGGAAGTGGGAGAGAAAGGAGGAAAAGAAAAGAATAGACTAATAGGAAAGAAAATAAAAGAATTAGAGGAAAGATGTAAAAAAGGGGGGGGGGTCCAAAAGGAGGAGGACTGTTTGAGGAAGGTGGTCATCAAAAGCAAAATACTGGGGAGGGGGGAAGGGAGAAAGGGGAAAGAAAAGAGAAAAACATAATTGGGTAAATAAGATGGCAGGAAATAGAGAATTAATTATTTTAACTGTGAATGTGAATGGGATGAACTCTCCCATACAACTGAAGCAGATAGCAGACTGGATTAAAAGCCAGAATCCAATAATATGTTGTTTACAAGAAACGTATCTAAAGCATAGAGATACATACAGAGTGAAGGTAAAGGGCTGGAGCAGAATCTATTATGCTTTAGGTGAACAAAAAATAAGTAGGGGTAGCAATCCTGATTTCAGATCAAGTAAAAGCAAAGATAGATCTAATTAAAAGAGATAAGGAAGGAAACTATATTTTACTAAAACATATATGCACCAAGTGGTATAGCATCCAAATTCCTAGAGGAGAAATTAAGAAAGATGCAAGAAGAAATAGACAGCAAGACTATACTAGTGGGAAATCTCAACCTTGCACTCTCTGAATTATATAAATACAACCACAAAATAAATAAGAAAGAAGTTAGGGAGATAAAAAAAAATGTTAGAAAAGTTAGGTATGCTAGATCTTTGGAGAAAATTGAATGGATACAGAAGAGTTTACTTTTTTCTCTGCAGTTCATGGAACTTATACAAAAATTGACCATGTGTTGGGGCATAAAAACCTCAAAATCAAATGCAGAAAGGCAGAAATAGTAAATGTATCTTTTTCAGATCATGATGCAATAAAAATCACATGCAATATAAGGCCAGGAGAAAATAGACCAAAAGTTAATTGGAAATTAAATAATCTAATCCTAAAGAATGAATGGGTGAAAGAGCAAATCGTAGACACAATCAATAATTTCATCCAGGAGAATGACAATAATGAGACAACTTACCAAAATTTGTGGGATATGGCCAAAGCGGTTATAAGGGGCAATTTTATATCTCTAGATGCTTACTTGCATAAGATAGAGAAAGAGAAGATCAATGAATTGGGCTTATTAAAAAAAAACTAGAAAAAGAACAAATTAAAAACCCTCAATTAAATACCAAATTGGAAATTCTGAAAATAAAAGGGGAAATTAATAAAATTGAAAATAAGAAAACTATTGAATTAATAAATAAAACTGAGTTGGTTTTATGAAAAAAAAAACAAAATAGATAAGCCTTTAATTAATTTGATTAGAAAAAGGAAAGAGAAAAATCAAATTGTTAGTCTCAAAAATGATAAGGGAGAACTTTCCACCAATGAAGAGGAAATTAGAGCAATAATTAGGAGTTATTTTGCCCAACTTTATGACAATAAATTTGATAATCTAAATGAAATGGAGGAATATTTACAAAAAAATAGACTGCCCAGGTTAACAGAAGAGGAAATAAATTATTTAAATAGCCCCATTTTAGAAAAAAGAAATAGAACAAGCTATTAATCAACTCCCTAAGAAAAAATCTCCAGGGCCCGATGAATTTACATCAATTCTACCAATTCCAATACTATATAAACTATTTGAAAAAATAGGGAAAGAAGGTGTACTACCAAATTTCTTTTATGATACAGATATGGTGCTGAAAGCTAAACCACGTAGGGTGAAAACAGAGAAAGAAAACTATAGACCAATTTCTCTAATGAATATTGATGCAAAAATTTTAAATAAAATATTAGCAATGAGATTACAGAAAGTCATGCCCAGGATAATACACTATGACCAAGTAGGATTTATACCAGGAATGCAGGGATGGTTCAATATTAGGAAAACTATTAACATAATTGACTATATCAATAACCAAATTAACAAAAAACATATGATAATCTCAATAGATGCAGAAAAAAGCATTTGATAAAATCCAACACCCATTCCTATTAAAAACATTAGAGTAGAGGAATAAGTGGGCTTTTCCTTAAAATGATCAGTAGCATCTATTTAAAACCATTAGCAAGCATCATATGTAATGGGGACCAATAAGATCAGGAGTGAAACAAGGCTGCCTACTGTCACCATTACTATTTAATATTGTGTTAGAAAAAGAGATTAAAGGAATTAGAGTAGGTAATGAGGAAACCAAATTATCACTCTTTGCAGATGACATGATGGTATACTTAGAGAACTCTAGAGACTCAACTAAAAAACTACTAGAAACAATTCACAACTTTAGCAAAGTTGCAGGATACAAAATAAAACCACATAAATCATCAGCATTTTTACATATTACCAACAAAGTTCAGCAGCAAGAGATAGAAAAAGAAATTCCATTCAAATTAACTGTCGATAGTATAAAATATTTGAGAATCTATCTGCCAAGGAAAAGTCAGAAACTATACGAACTAAACTATAAAACACTTTCCACACAAATAAAGTCAGACCTAATCAGTTGGAAAAACATCATGTGCTCATGGGTAGGCCGAGCAAATATAATAAAAATGACAATACTACCCAAACTAATTTACTTATTTAGTGCCATACCAATCAAACTCCCAAGAAATTATTCTACAGATCTAGAAAAAATAGTAGCAAAATTCATTTAGAAGAACAATAGGTCAAGAATGTCAAGGGAATTCATGGGAAAAAAAGTGCAAATGAAGGTGGCCTTGCTGTGCCAGATCTAAAACTATATTATAAAGCAGCGGTCATCAAAACCATTTGGTACTGGCTAAGAAATATAGTCTATCAGTGGCATAGGATAGAATCACAGGACAAACTAGGCAATAACTATAGCAATCTAATGTTTGATAAACCCAAAGACCCCAGCTTTTGGGATAAGTACTCACTATTTGACAAAAACTGCTGGGAAAATTGGAAACTAGTATGGAAGAAATTAGGGCTTGACCCACACCTAACACCACATACCAAGATAAGAATCTAAATGGGTTCATGATTTAGATATAAAGAGTGATATTATAAGCAAATTAGAAGAACATAGGATAGTTTACCTCTCAAACCTGTGAAGGAAGGAATTTGCATTCACCCTTGCAAAACCTTGTATTCTAAATTTTTCTCCCTCCCTTTCCCCATCCCCTCCCCTAGAGAGCACGTAAATACAATATAGATTAAACATGTACAATTCTTCAATACATATTTCCACATTTATCATTCTGCACAAGAAAAATCAGATCAAAAGAAAAAAGGAAAAAAAGGAAGCAAACAAAAAAGGTGAAAATACTGTGTTGTGGTCCACATTCAATCCTCTTAGTCCTCTCTCTGGGTGCAGATGGTTCTCTCCATCACAAGTCTGTTGGAATTGGCCTGAATCACCTCATTATTGAAAAGAGCCACATCCATCAGAATAGATTATCACATAATTTTCTTGTTGCTGTAGTCAATATTCTCTTGGTTCAGCTAATTTCACTTAGCATCAATTCATGTAAGTCTTTCCAGACCTTTTCTGAAATCATCCTGCTGATCATTTCTTATAGAACAATAATATTCTATCACTCAAGTGGCAGTTCCTTGACACTTCAAAAAGCACTGCTTACAATCATTTTTGCACATGTGGATCCTTTTCCCTTTTTTATGATCAGATACCATCTTCTAAATATGAAACCTTTCTTAATATCCCAGCCACTAGTGCCCTCCTTCCCTTGTATAGGTGTGGGTATGGGTAAGAGAGAGTTCTTTATATTTTACTAGTTTGCATAAACATATATATATGCATAATATTAACAGTATTTATGCTGGATGTAATTTTATATGTACTTGTCTCCTTCATTATAATATAAGTGCATTGGGAGTAGTCTTAGTATTCTTACCTCATCATCTAGCATAGTGCCTAGCACATAGTTGCTGCTTAATAAATACTTGATTGATAATTTCCTCAAAAAACTACAGACTCTGAAAAGACAAATTTAAAATAAAAAAATACAGAAATAAAATTTCACAGAGGTAAAATAGTTTGAAAGAATACATGAATTCTATGTACCTGACCTTGAAGCTAAAATGTACAATGATAACTTAAGGGTGAAAAATCTCCTAGAAACATATAATAAGTTTTAAAACTTGAAAACCATGCTGGGAAAAAATACAGGAAAATTTCCCGGAACATCTGAATACAAACATCAAAGAAATTATTGATCGAATCCACAGATCACCACAGGGAAAAACATCATGCTTGAATCTTCAAAACACAGAATGGTTAAATTTCTAATTTTCAATACAAAATAATAAATTTTACAAGTATCCAAGAAAAAGTCCTTCAGCCATGAAGGAATCTTGATTCAAATAACTCAGGATTACTCTATGGCCATGAAGTTATAGATGGTGCAAAGAATGATACAAAAATAAAAATATGTATTAGAAAAGTGAACTTTAACTGTCCAAGAATAAAGAAAAATGTTTCATCCTCATTTGTGAGAACTTGAAGCATATGTTATATTGATCTGAAGCATAATAAAAAAGTCACTTAAAATAATGAAGGATGTTTGTCTCTCATTTTAAGAATAAAAACAAAAACAGTTCATATTTACAGTGTTTTAGAGTTTGTAAAGTACTTTATCTCATTTGATTCTTTGACACTGATAAAAAATTGCATAATTTTTATCCACATTTTATAGATGAGGGAACTAAGAATCAAGGGTTAAAAATGGCTTGCCAAGAGTTGCATAAAATTATTCAAATTCATTTCTTCCCAACTTTGATACAGTTCTACCCACTACTCCACACTGTCTCAAAAAATAAATATACATATGTATATATGATGTGTGTATGAATACACACACATACACAAACACACATCTATTGATATCTGTATCATTATATAGATATTAATACAGATATAAATAGATATCAACATAGACAGACAGACAGACAGACACATATTAATCCAAACTCACAAAAGAGAGATTGCAAACTCCAGGGATATCTAAGCTGATTGCTCTGAAAAGAAAGCAGCAGGGACAGGCATCTTTCCACAGTTCTTAGGAATGTCTGCAAATTCCTCAGCTGTTTCAATGGTATCAATGTGTTTTTCTAATGCTGGTATGATCATTTGATATGTGAACCAGTTCCTGCATGTGTTACAAAGGTGTGTGGAAAACTTATTAAGTAAGCAATTAAAAAAAAAAAGTGTTGTAATTGAGAGGGTGAAAAAATGCCTAAAGTGACTGATTCTGCCATGCACATGTGTGAAGTGATAAAATACAGAGCAATGACTGTGGTAACACTCAATTGTTAAGGGTGTTTGTGACTGGATTGGCAGGAGCATGGAAAGAATAGGGACTGGAATCTTGAACATTTCAAACTGGATGTCCCATTAATAGCTAAAACTCAACATGTCCAAAACAGAATCCAGTATCTTTCTCCCCAGGTCTCCCTCTCTTCCAAATTTCCTTGTGTCTATGAAAAGCACCAGCATTTTTTCCAGCCTCCCAAGTTTGTAAACTCAGCTTTTTTTCAAGTTCTAGCTCTGTCTCAATCCATGTATCCCATCAGTTGCTAAATATTGCTGTTTCAACCTCCAAAACCTATCTTTCATCCAACCCTTTCTAAGCAGATACTTTATTTCATTTCTTCAATATCTCTCTTCATTCACTATTTGACAAAAATTGCTGGGAAAATTGGAAATCAGTATGAAAGAAACTAGTCATTGACCCACACCTAACACAGATAAGGATAAAGGTCAAAATGGATTAATGATCTAGACATAAAGAATGATATTATAAACAAATTAGAAGAACATGGGATAGTTTACCTCTCAGATCTGTAGAGGAGGAAGGAATTTGTGACCAAAGAAGAACTAGAAATCATTATTAATCACAAAATAGATAATTTTGATTATATCAAGTTAAAAAGTTTTTGTATAAACAAAATTAATGCAGACAAGATTAGAAGGGAAGCAATAAACTGGGAAAACATTTTTACATTCAAAGGTTCTGATAAAGACCTCATTTTTAAAATTTATAGGAATTCAAACCATTCTCCAACTGATAAATGGATATGAGCAGACAATTTTCAGTTGAAGAAATTGAAACTATTTCTAGTCATATAAAAAGGTGCTCCAAATCACTATTTATCAGAGAAATGCAAATTGAGACAACTATGAGATATCACTGCACACCTGTCAAATTGGCTAAGATGACAGGAAAAAATAATGATGAATGTTGGAAGGGATGTGGGGAAACTGACACTGATACCTTGTTGATGGAACTGTGAATGGATCCAACCATTCTGGAGAGCAATTTGGAACTATGCTCAAAGAGTTATCAAACTGTGCATACCCTTTGACCCAGTAGTGTTTTTACTGGGCTTATATTACAAAGAGATCTTAAAGGAAGGAAAGGGACCCACATGTGCAAAAATGTTTGTGGCAGCCCTTTTTGTAGTGGCTAGAAACTGGAAACTGAATGGATGCCCATCAATTGGAGAATGGCTGAATAAATTATGGTATATGAATGTCATGGAACATTATTGTTCTGTAAGAAATGGCCACCAGGATGATTTCAGAGAGGCCTGGAGGGACTTGCATGAACTGATGCTGAGTGAAATGAGCAGAACCAGGAGATCATTATACATGGCAACAACAAGACTATATGATGATCAATTCTGATAGATATGGTTCTCTTCAATAATGAGATGATTCAAACCAGTTCCTATTGTTCAGTGATGAAGAAAGTCATATATATCCAGAGAGAGGCCAGTGGTAACTGAGTATGGACCACAACATAGCATTTTAATGATGTTTGCTTGCATTTTGTTTTCCTTCTTAAGTTTTTTTTTCCTTTCTCTTTCTAGATCCAATTTTTCTTGTGCTGCAAGATAACTATATAGATATGCATACATATATTGCATTAATCTATTCATTTACTTATTTATTTTAACATATTTAACATGTATTAGACTACCTGCCATCTAGGTGTGGAGGTGGGGGAAAGGAGGGAAAAATTTGGAACAGAAAGTTTTGCAAAGGTCAATGTAGAAAAATTACTCATATGTTCTGTAAATATAAAGCTTTAATCAATATCTCTCTTCTAGACTGCTTCAGAAGCTGCTGCATTGGTCTCCCTGTTGTGGTTGTGACTCGTCTTTCCTCCCTCTAGTTCATTCTCCATACAACCTCCAAAGTGCTCTCCAAGTCTCAACTAATTATGGAGAAACTCAGCTTTAGAAGTGTGGCCATTAAATAGCAAACTCTTTGGGCATGGCAAACAGCGAAACAAAGAAAAATATATACCTGCCCTTGGTATTATGCAGACTCCTTCCACTTCTGCAGGATCTGTGATGAAGTAGCAAAGGAGAGGTCAGCAGACTTCTAGCTAGTATTTATATAACTTTAAGGCTTACAGGACACTTCAGAAATATTATCTTAATCTTCACAACAACCCCGGAAAGTAGGTGCTATTATTAGACCCATTTTATAAATGAGGAAACTGAGGCAGACAGAATTCACACAGCTGGTATCAGAACCCTGTTCTCTAACCACTGCACCATCAATTATCACCTACAAATATTGACTTAACTAGAGATGTTTTCATTGTAGGCTTTTTGTCCAATGGCTAACAAATTAGCACATTACTGGAAAAACTAAAGGTCATAAAGATTGATATTCTCATAATAAACAAAATTAGTCAGACCATTGACAAACAATTAATAAAAATTTATTAAATACCCACTATGTTCCAGGCACTAGGTTAAGCATTAAGGATTTGGAGAAATGAAAAAGGTACTAGGGGTCGAAAAAGGGTAAGCTTCACACATGACAAGGGCTGTTATTGTATGGCTCAAAGGGAGGCAGAATAGACATCTCTAACCTCTTTTGCCCTTCACCCTTCTCCAAGGGAGACTTTCAATACTGCCAGGAGGGGAAGCAAAGGCCACCACTCTGCTCTCCATGGAGAAAGGGGGTACAGGGCTCAAAGTATATCTATCTGCTCCTTTAGATATTGTTCATCTAGGATATGACTCTTTTCAACAATGAGATAATTGAGACTAGGAGCATGGAAAGAGTGTGGACTGTGGTGAATGATGAGAGCCATCTATACCCAGAGAGAGGACTGTGAGAAATGAGTGTGGATCATAGCATAGCATTTTCACTCTTTTTGTTGTTTGATTGTATTTTGTTTTCTTTTTCATTTTTTTCCTTTTTGATCTGATTTTTCTTATGCAGCAAGGTAATTGTATAAATATGTATACATACATATATTCGATTTGCCAATATTTTAACATAATTAACATGTAGTGGATAACCTGCCATCTAGGGGAGGGGTGGGGAGTTGGGGGGAAAAATTTGTAACGGAAAGCTACGTAAGGGTTATTGTTGAAGAATTACCCACACATATGTTATGCAAATAAAATTTAAAAAAATAAAAAATTAAATATGTATACATATATTGGATTTAACATATATTTTAACATATTTAACAAATTTGGATTACTTATCATCTAGGGGAAGGAGTGAAGGAAAGCGAGGAAATTTGGAACCCAAGGTTTTGCAAGGGTCAATGTTTGAAAATAAAAAGCTTTAATAAAAAAATTATATAAAAGAAAAAAGAAGAAAAGAAGGAAGGAGGAAGAGAAGGAAGAAAAGAAAAAAAGAAGAAAAAGATGGGAAGAAGAAGAGAAGAAAAGAAGAATATAAGTTCTTTGAGAACAAGGGGCTTTCTCTGATTTTCCATTTCTAGCCTAATATTTAGCAGATCATGTGTTTAATAAATGTTTTTATTCATCTAAATATATATATGTACACACACACACATATATATATTGTTTATCTAGAAGATATGCTCAGATTCCACCTACCTTCTGATCACTTTAGGAGGGATGATGAGATTTTGGAGAGCATGGAAATAAAACTAGGAAATAAAAGATAAATAGAAAGATGGTTCTTCAACTCTCCTTAAAGAGGCAGATAAAAGACCTAGTAAATTTTGTTTCATTATATATCCAGAGGGCAACAAGAGACTTCATTTACTGATTTCCATGATTTCAGCCCAAGACATTGACCATTCACAGATCCCTTGGTGGGTTTCTTAAGGAGATGATGATACAGCCACAGTCCTGAGGTCATGAGTACTCAGTATCACTCTGGACTTAAATTCTTCTCTTACAAGCACCCTGCTGCAGAGCACATGGGTTATATTTTCCAGTGACCAACTAGCTGCTAAGACATGATGAAATACTCTGCTTTCTTTTTTTTCTTAGAAGAGGTAACAAGCTGATGAGCTCTTTTTAAAAATCTAAAAAAGAATATGGAGAATAACTGCCACCTTTTATTACAGGAACAATTAAAATTTCTTGGTCTGATTCACCTAGGTTGTTAGTTCATCAAGAAAGATCAAACTATCACCCTTATCCCTGTTGAAGAAACCAGCCTTTCTTACTATGTCTTGATGTGTATTGAAGAACTATACCTCTGCTCTAAGAAAAATTAAAAATCCATCTATGGCTGTTTACATTTACCTTGTATTTCAATTTCCCCCAAAGTAGGTAATAGGGTGCCAACTCATGCAGGCACTCAGGATAAGAAGGCATATGAATAAGACAACATTAACTTCATCCACAGGAAATTTAAACTCAAAGTCCCCATAGGAATCTATAAATATATACAAAAAACACAAAGTCCATTAGCCGTCCCCAGAAAGGAACTGCACTGGGCATTGTCATCAGGCCAATCCTTTGTCTGATGAATCCCTTGCCCTTTCACAAATGGAGGAAAGGTAGGAAATAAGTATTTTTTAAAGTACCTACCAGGTGCCAGGCACTGTGTTTAAACACTTTACAAATATTATCTCATTTGATTTTCACAGCAATCCCTAGAAAGTAGGTCTCCATTTTACAGTTGAGGAAACAGAGGCAAAAAAAGAGATGGCATATTTGAGTCCAAGTCATTCTGACTCCAGGTCCAGAGATCTATCCACTGCACCATCTAGCTATCTATCTAGGAAATCCCACCCAATTCACCCCAATTCCTCAATCCAAGAGCTAAGATTCATTAGGAGTTCAGAATCTGTGAACATTTTCTTTTAGACCAGATAACAGCACACACAACCACTAAGTGCTTCTTCAGCCATTAGCCATTTCCACTGGGAGATGGAGAATGCACAGATTTTCCACCCTCAGCCCTAAAACCCCGTCTCCAGAACAAACACGCATTGTCAGCTTTCCGATTCACTCAGGTCTTTCTCAAAAGTAATCGATTGATAAAAAATCAAGAAAATGCCCTTCCTCCCTTCTCTGCAGAAGTTGGAGGTGGGGAGGGGGTACTATGGAGCATTGCATGGATTAATAGACCAAGTCAAAGTATTAATTAGTTTTGTTGGATGCCTGGGGGCAGGGGATTTCTTATTCCTTGTTCCAAAAAATGGCTTGGGATAGCTTGGGATAGCTGTCTCTCTGGAGACAGAAGGGCATGAGTTCAAATCTAACTCCATACTTACTAGCTGTGTGACCTTGGATAAGTTATTTAACTCCAATTGCCTTTCCCAAAAAAAACAAAAATGTCTTACTTTATAAGGGAAGGAGAAGAAATACTAAGAAACAAAAGTAATATATAAAAAGATATCAAAAGAAGTTTTAAAGGGGGTGGGGAAGGTAGCAAATGAGTTCAACTCTACATCTAATCCCTTTATAGGCACAGCACAAAGGATTGCCTCCAAACCACAATTGCCTGAGTAAATCAGTGCAATCCTAATGAAAGAAATACATTTTAAGTCCTAAAGACTGAACAGGGAATTTCTCTGATCAATCCTTGGCAGAAATATTTGGCATTTCAAGATAAAGGAAGTAGTCTCTGACTTTTTAATCACCTACTTTCAAAGATCATTTTGGTTGAATCCTTCTTACTACTAATACTTTTAGTTTTACTTTCTTTTTTTTACATTTTAAATTAAATTAAATTTTATTTTCACAAAGATCCATCTTTTTTCTCTCTCTTCCACCTCCCTGATTCTCCATTGAGGAAGGAAAAAAAAAAACCTTTTACAAGCACATATGGTCAAGCAAAACAAATTCCCAAATTGGCTATGTCCAAAAGAAAGTCAATCTCTGAGTCCATCACCTTTCTGTCAGGAGGTAGGCTTTAACTTTACTTTAATCATGGCACGTCTCTTGTCCTGACTGTTGGGTCTTTATATTCTTTTTTGTTTTTTTTTAGACATTTAAGATGAGCACTTAGATCAGAAGTTAACTTGACCTCTAAGGAGTCTGGATCTAAATTTCAAAAGGTTCCGTCAACTTGAATGGGAATAAAATGCTACCTCTTTATTTTCACTAACTTTTGGGTTCCTCTGTAATCCTCCATAATCTTCTCTCTCTCCATTCCAGGCATCTTCTCTGGCTCTGGAATGTTCTTCTTCCTCCCTTCCAACTACTGACCTCCTCAGCTTCCTTTAAGTTCCAACTAAAATTTCATTTATTACTCCAGTCCCTCTTAATTCTAGTGCTCTCCCTCTAAAAATTATTTCCTTTTATATTTTCTATATAACTTGCTTTATGTATATTTGTTTGCATGTTGTCTCCTCCCTAAAAACTGTAAACTTTCTGAGGGCAGAGACTGCCCTTTGCCTCTTTCTGTACCCCCAGCATTTAGCATAGTATCTGGCATGTAGTAGACATTTAATACACATGTACAGATTAATTGATTGATTGATTATACATTTTAAAACTTTTTTTCCTCCTGAGGTAACTGGGGTTCAGTGACTTGCCCAGGGTCACACAGCTAGGAAGTGTCTGAGAACAGATTTGAACTCAGGTCCTCCTGACTTCAGGGCTGGTGCTTTAAAAACATTCTTCTGAGAAAGGGTCTATAGGTTTCATTAGATTGCCAAAGAGACCCAGCACACACACACACACACACACACACACACACACACACACACACACAC
>JAJPUD010006728.1:0-38049 GCA_023553655.1 Myrmecobius fasciatus | reverse complement strand
CACACACACACACACACACACACACACACACACACACACACACACACACTCACACTAAGAGTCCCTGACTGGGGTAGCTAGGTGGCGCAGTGGAGAAAGCACCAGCCCTGAAGTCAGGAGGACCTGAGTTCAAATCTGGTCTAAGACACTTCCTAGCTGTGTGACCCTGGGCAAGTCACTTAACCCCAATTGCCTCAGCAAAAAAAAAAAAAGAGTCCCTGACTTGGAAGTTTTGATCCCAGGTTTTAAAACTGTGCAAACCAATTTGAAACTGTGAGCAGGAGAAACACCACTCTTAAGATGAAATTGGGTACTTTTTCTGGGTGATGGAATTGTACCTTAAGTTGGCATGACAGGGATGGCCATCTGGGCCCTGTTGTTTAAACCCCTGGAGTCTGATACGCTTCATGCTTTAAAAATTAAAATATTCTCACAGCTGTTGATTCTCCTTCCCTGGTCATGGACTCTTTCTTACTCCCCCTGGGCATGGGCTGGCTCAGGTGCAGTGTTAGTTCTTTTAGGGAATTCTGGGTCAGTGCTCATTTTCACACATGACAAGTTAGCTGAAAAAACAGCTCTTTTCAAAAAGAATTGCTCACCTTAAGTAATTTGCTGGAGGATTTTTTCCCCCTAAGAGCGCCTGTTACAACCTCTCTCTTGGTGTTAGCTCAGCTTTGCCCTGGCATTAAGGCTTTAGCACAGGCACATTGCCCACGTGTGGACTTTGGAACAGGCAGAGATGTCTTTGTCTTTCATTTGCCACAGATCCAACCCATTCCCTGAACCCTGGTTTTCATCAAGGAGCTTAGGCAGGAAACCTCTCTGTGAACACTGCAGTCTGCCAGACATTCATATCAAAAGTCCACAGGCTTGATTTACCATGTTCTCATAGGAGGTACAAAGGTTAGGAAATAATGAGGAAAAGCTCTGCTGAACAGGAATCTAAGAGCCCGAGTTTCTTGGTTATAAATGACAAAAGAATTGGGAAATAATCGGTACCAGAGACAGCTAAAGAGATTGGGGCTATTTCACTGCAGAAGAGAAACCTGAAAAAGAGACAAATCACAGAGTTCTTCAGGCAGAGCAAAAACAGTATAATGGGTGATGCTGAGAGTCTATTTTTCAGTTTTTCCTGAGGACAGCTGAGGAAAGAGACTAAACTAACAAGAGGAGAAATTTAGGTTAGGGATCAGAAAAGTCTCACAACTAGAAAGAACTTAGACTGGAGGTTGGAGTTCTAGATTTTAGTCTTGACTTGCTCACCATGTATCTTATCTATTAGCTATCTGTTGGGTGACAGGCACTGTCCTAGATGCTGAGAATACAAATTTAAACAAGATATTCCCTGATCTATGGCATCTAGGTAGTGTAGTAGATAGAGTGTCAAGCCTCAAGTCAAGAAGACTCATCTAAGTTTCATTCTGACCTCAGAAACTAAGTAATTGTGTGACTCTGCTTGCCTCAGTTCCTTATCTGGAGAAGCAAATGGATTCTTTTCATGAAGAATCAGATATGACTACAATGACTCAATAACAAAGGGAGCTTACATCCTATTGGGGACAGGGAGAGAATAATATACACAACATTGGGAAAGTGACAGCTTCTTTAGGACTCAGTTTCTTCATCAATTAAGTTTAATTTTAAAAAATTTATTCAAGGCATACTTTGCAAAGGTCGGGGATATCAAGACAAATAGATAATCACAGCCCTCAAGAAGCTATCAGCTTACCATCTTTATTTGGATAATAGCTCTATCTAGAACTAGGAGAGATTTTAAGGGCCATATAATCTAATTTCCTCAGTTTACAGATGAGGAAACTGAGGTGGAGTGACTTACCTGAAGCCACTTACTACATAGGTAAGAAGCATCAGACACAGAATTTGAACTCAAGTTTCCTGACTATAGAGTTAGGATTCTCTATTGTACCAAATTATGTCAGATTTCCTCCTAACACAAAAATAGAAGGTACATTTTGGGGGGTTCCTATTTCACTGGATTATTACCAACACAAAGATAATCTGAGGACCTTCTATCTGACACCATTCTCTTTATTGTCATCAGTTTCCCCTTAAAAGCTTCTGGTTCTCAAGATTCAATGAATTAACCATTTTGATTTGTAGGCAATAATGATAAACAAACCCTATCTTGAAACCAGTGTTCTAATGTCTTTGCACAGAATCCAATATTGAGGTTATATATTGACACTTCAATGTAGACTATCTAGAAGGTCTACTGGGGGACCCCTATGCTACATGCTTCCTATGGAGGTGCTCATAGTCTCTTCCAGCTGAATCACGTCCTCATCTCTCTGCTTCAATTGTCCTCAAGTCCCAGCAGAGCGCACCTAATATACTTTCCTCTACTTGTTCAATCTGATGTCAAAGATGTGTCTCAATTCTCTTGGAAAAATTGCCCTGATTATTCCCACTGAATGTTTCTTAAGTGTTCCCCGTGTTCACAGGATTTGAGTTTGAATCCTTGCTCTATCACTGATTAGCAGTTGGACTTTGGGTAAGTCATATAGCCTCTCTGCATCTCAGTTTCCTCATTTGCAAAATGAAGGAGCCTAGACCTAACAGGATCCTTGAGGTCTATATATATGAGTCTATGATCTTTGGTCTGTACAGAGATCCCAGGACTCTTTTTGTTCATGCCCCATGCCATACATACCCTGCTCTGGGCTTCTCTTAGGCACTATTGTTCTATCAGTGTTTTTATCCACAGAAGGAAGAGGAGCACAGGATTTCCTTTCTCATCCTTAATGTGGTCATTCATTTAGCACCTAAAACAAAATACAAACAGAGATGAAGAAACTATACAGTCATATTTGTTCTAGATGGATTATTTTTTGTTTGGGGGTTTTTGTTTTTTCTTTGTTTCTTTTGCTTGGAGGAGGAGGAAGTACCAGATTGGTATAGGGAATTCCCATTGAGGAAAATCCTTCTACTTATTTAATTTAATAAACATTGAAGTGCCTATGATGTGCCAGACACCATGCTAAGAACTTCTTCAGTCATATCCAAAACTTTTTATGACCTCATCTGAAATTTTTTTGGTAAAAATATTGAACTGGTTTGTCACTTCCTTCTCCAGTTTATTTTACAGATGAGGAGCTGAGGTAAATAAGATTAAGTGACTTGTCCACAGTCACACAGCTATCACACAAGTATCTGAGGCTAGATTTGAATTCAGGGAGATGAGGTCTAGCATTCTATCCTCAGATAGAATAGAATAGCCCCTAAGAACTCGGAATACAAATTTAAAAAAAAAAAAAAAAAAGAGGATAATTTCTGCCTTCAGGAAGCTTACAATCCAATGGAAGAAGACAACATATAAAAAGAAGCTGAAATGGGCAAGGGAAGAAGGAATAGAGGAACACCTGGTTTAGAGGAATGATGTTCCATGGAGTCAAAACCTAGCTGAGCTGCTGATGGAAAACTGAGTTACCTGGAAAATCCCCAAAGTTCTTTTTTTTTTTTTTCTCAATAGTATTTAATTTTCCAAATACATATAAAGCTTCCAACATTTATTTCTTGAAGAATTTTTGTTCCGATTTTTTCTCCCTCCCTTCCTTACTCCCTACCTCCTCAAGACAGCAAGCAATCTGATATAGGTTAAACGTGTACAATCTTAAATTCAAAAAGTTTTGAGCCTTTTATAAAGGAAGATCTCCAATCAGAGGAGAAATGCAACTGAGGGAGTTAATAAATCCTTGAGTATCAAAAATTGAGTCAATCCTTATGGTTATAAGATTTCAGATAATCACCTTATCAGCATGATGTTCACCTAGTAGAAAATGGAGTTACTTAGAAATTACTTTTACTTGATGCAGACATGCACTTTCTCTGTACTAATAGTCTTAAAGAATTTCCACCTTCAGCTGTTTAAAAAAAAAAAGGCTTATTGTTATTTCTTCTGATTTAGGTTCAAATGTTCTCTTCCAATTTTGCAAAATATAGTATGGTATATAGATTACTGGGCATAGCTATCAAGAAGACCCGAGTAAGAGTTTCAAATCAGACAATTATTAGGAGAATGACCTTAAAAAAAGTCATTTATTCTGTGAAATTTAGATCTCTAAAATTAGGAGGATTAGATTTAATCACTTCTGAAATCCCTTCTACCTCTAAATCTAGGAGTCTGTCAACCCCTGATATATGAATCAAAATCAAAACACAGGTAACTGGGAAAAACATAATGGCAATTCATTAATTCAACAAATATGTATTATGCCTCTTACATATAACATACTATTCAACATGCTAGGGATGAAAATAAATAAACAACATCCTAGTCTCTAACCTCAAGAATGCTGCAGCCTAATGGAGAAGTCTAAAACAAGTGGTCAAAGAGGTAAAAACTATCCAGAAGTTGATTACTAGCTATGTGAATCTGAACAAGTTACTTAACCTCTATCTGCCTGTTTCCTTATCAGTAAAATGGGAATAATTATAGCACGGACCACCAAGTTGTTGTTGTAAGGATAAAATGAGATTATATTTATATAGCACTTTGCAAATTTTAAAGGATTATATAAATACAAATTATAAGGACAGAAGCTTATAAGAAATTGAAGAAGGGAGTGATCAATCATTAAGGAAAACTTTCCTGAAGGAGAGGACATTTAAACTAAATGATGAAAAAAGAAAGATGTCCACAAGTGAAGATATGAAGGAAGCACATTCTAGGAAAGGATCACTTTCCTCTTCTGGGTGTCAGATTCCTAGGTTATACTGCAGGTTGGAATATTATAAACAACTTGGGGTAGCTGGATAGCACAGCCTGAAGTCAAGTTTAAATACAGCCTCAGGCACTTTACATTTGCTAGGTGTGTGACTCTGGGCAAGACACTACCCCAATTGCCTTGCAAAAAAAGGGAAAAAAAAAAAAAACCAAGAATTTTGGAAACCTTAAAATCTCAACACAAAGACCAGTGTTTTACCCAGAACTGACAGTGAAGCAAGTTTACCGGTTCCAGAGACAGAAAGAGTATAGACTCAGAGAGCTGTAAGTATGAGACATCATTTTTTGATATGGTCATTATGGTCATTTGTTTTGCTTGATTAGGCACATGTTACAAGGGTTTTGTTTTTTCTTCCTCTCTCTCTCTCCCTCCTACCCTACCAAGAAATGGGAAGAGGGTATGTGGGATAAAGAGAAAAAAGATTTATGTTCGTTGAAAAAATAATAAAGCTACTTTAAAAAAAAAGCAAACCCAAAGAAGAAAAATTTTTCTTGCATTAAAAAAATAAACAAAAAGTGAACTGGTTGCACTCAGTAATCGAAGTCTAGGTCACTTCCAGTTCCATAGGTTCTATCAGCAGACCTGTGAATGTCCGGAGGCAAGAGAGTTTGGGATGAGAACAGATTGTCCAGTCTGGCTGAATTATGGAAAAGCTGGAGGAGAACAGTGAAATAAGGCTGGAAGCCAAGTTGGCATCGCATTCCAAAGGGCTTTAAATCTAAGGTACTGGAAATAATGACAGAGTCCAGCCCATATACCTGCTTTCAAGAGTTTTGTCCGAGCTCTTTGACAATATCAGAAAGCTTTTTTTTTATCTTTCTAATGAAACTTGTAAATACTCCTTACGGAAATCAAAATCACTTACTTATTCATGATTGTTTATTTTCTCTTGTTTTTCAAAAGGATTTGACATAATCGTTACATGTAGTAACAGAGATGGGAATCAGGAGACCTGGAAGTGTGGGCTAAAAATCTGGAAGTCCCCTTTGAAACCTAACCATTGTGCAACCAAGAACAAACCTCAGGATGTAGGATCTACCTCACAGGATAGCTGAGAGGCAGTAATGGGATGAGGATTGTCAACTGCTTCTTGGCCTTGAAAATTTGCATAAGTGTCAGTTATTTCTGTTAATCCTGACTCATCTCTGGCCAGTGTGTGACCTCAGGTAAGTCATTTCACATCTCTAGTTTTGAGTTTCCTCAAACAAGAATGAAAATTGGGTTCTATTCCCCCTCTACCTCCCTCCCACAGGATTTCCTCTCCCTCTCCCTCCCTCTCTCTCTTTCTCTCTCTCTGTGTCTGTCTCTCCGTCTTTGAATCTCTCTCTGTTTCTGTCTCTTTGAATCTGTGTGTGTGTCTGTCTGTCTGTCTCTTCCCCCCCTTTTTCCCCTCTCTCTCACTTTCTTTCTGTCTGCCTTTCTCTCCCCCTCCCACTCACTTACTTTCTCTTTCTGTCTGCCTTTCTGTCTCTCTCTCTCTCTGTGTCTCATTTTTTTCCTCATTCTCATTCTCTCTCTCTCTCTCTCTCTCACACACACACACACACACATACACACACACACACTCATACATACATTCTCTTTCTCTCTCCCCTTCTTTGGATTTCAGTTTCTCCATCTGGGAAAGGCTACATTAGACTTCCTCCAAGGTCATTTCCCACTCTATAAATAAAAGATTTTCCAAAAAACCAATTTAGCTTAAGTTCCAGGACTCTCCCTATTAAATATAAGTTCATTGAGAGCAAATTCTTGTTTCATTTTTATCTTTCTGTCTTCAGCATCTGGCATAGAGCCCAGCGTATAGTAGGTTAATTAAGAAATGCTTGTTGATTGATTGATTCTAAAAGTGACACTTTCTTCTATTCCAAACTAGTTTTGAATTTCAACCTCATGCTCTTCTCATTCATATCAGTAGCAATCATCTTTTCTAATTAAACTCTATGTCTATAAAACCTCTCTGAAGATGGGAAGATCATTATTAAACTTCTGGGTGAAAACATATAATCAAATCAATTTTAAATATTTCCACTTGATTCTTCCTTTCTCATATTCCTGAAAGGACAGTTCTTTGAAATTCCTTTTATTAATAATCAGTTTTTGATTACTCATTTGTTGTTCTTGTCCTAGCGATTGAAATGAGAATGGTACCTTAAAATACAAAGACTAATAAAGAACATTTGATAGTGATTCAGGAAAGATATGAACATTTTCTACTACCAACTTCTATGCCTGCAGAAGGGCAGTAGACTACGCTAGATTTGGCTTTAGGATTGGGAAACATTCCAGTCCTGTTCCTCATATATGTTGAATGTATGACCCTGGGCAAATGACATGATCTCTTGGTAACTTAGACATTTCAGATGCCACCTGATACATTAGCAACTCTTAGCATTTTTGCATGTCCTGATCCCCTTTTGTAGATTGATAAAGGCTACAAACTCCTTTTCAGAATGTTATAAAATGCATAAAACAAAATGTATAGGATTGCAAAGGAAACCAAATACCCTGAAACATAGTTAGCAAAATATTTTTTTAAAAAACTAAAGTTATAGACAATTGCTACTTTAAGACTAGATTATGAAAAAGTTATGGATCTTCATAAATAGAAGAATTTTTCACACTGGAAAGTCCTTCACATGCATGAAATCATAGGCTTGTATGGAGGGGGTGGGAAAATCCAGCTAATTAAATATAAAAAACTAGATTGAAAGCAATTCTGAATTGATGCTGATTTTTTTTTAAGTCTAACTTGGTTCATATGCTCTTTTAGTCTGAACAGACTAATCTGAATGAAAATTTAAGAAAGAATACAAGAGCACACTTGCATTCATGCTTAGGGACACATTGCTCAGCCTATGTATGTGATTTTTCTGAGTGGAGAAAAAGACAATTAGATGCACTCTATTTTTGTCTCTTTGGTGGTCCCAAAGTCTTCAGATGGGATTAGTGTACCCATAAGCATGTTCACAGGACATTTCTCCAATGGAAAAAGGTGTAGACAGTATAAAGTTAAGTCTCCCATCCTGCATGTTAAGTGAGAAATGAATGGGTACCTGATTTCCCCAGTTATGAAAATTGAATTGGAGAAATGAAATTTAAATTAGAAAATTGACACCCACAAGGACATCAAAAAAAAAAATTAGGGATGGAGGTTTTAAATTGGACCAAAGCCCTTTGGACTTTGCTCTTCCCCTCCTCTGGTTATCTTCTCCCCCCCCCCAAAAAAAAGAATAAAAAAACATAAACTCCTTGGGGGTAGGGACTGGTTTTCATAATCTGGGGTAGTGGTCTTAGATTTGAAAAGGGATTCTCTGGACTTTGCCCTTTTTTTATCTTCACCTGTAAAAATGTAAGTTCCTTGGGGGCGGGGACTGGCTATGTAATGAGAGATGGAGATTTGCTGTAACATCCAATTAATGGGGAATCAGGAAATAAAATACTGCCTTTGTGGTGTCAAAAGTATGTCTACTAACTTAGGCACCTATTCTTGAAAGAATATAAAATAAATCTTTCCTGCATTCATCAGGAGTGGAGTTCTTGGTAGGATATTTTTGTTTCTTACACTAAGTCAGGAGACCTAAATCTCAGCTACTATTATCTGCCTAGCCTTGAACAAAGGTTCTTCATCTAGAAAAAGAGGGCTTTGGATTAGATGGTCTCTGGGGTTCCTTATCTATGACTTATTCCTACTCTGGAAGCATGGGCAATCCTCTCTGGAACTCTGCTTTCCTGTCCATGAAATATGAACAACCTTGATAATTATCGATGATCTGTTTCCTTATTTTATTATTTAATATTCTTGGAGGTTCACTTGGAACAAAATGCAGAAGCCAGCATACAATTTCTATTTACTGAATCTCAAACAGTATCTGACAGATTGATGGGACTCCCCACTGAGGGAAAGAGTGAGGATAGTTCAGAGGAGAAATATAAGGAATGATCCGTGGGCAGGTAATCTTGAGGAACAGAAAGTGAGAGTGGTTGCTGGGAGTATTCTGGGGGAAAGGAAAGTCTTTTGGGGGAATGAGAAGAGCCTTCAGGGCTATCGAATTACAAATTTAGATCTGCAGTTACCTAAATATCTAAATTCTCTTTTTATCGGGAATCCAAGTACCTGAAAAATGGAAGAAGATTTAATTCTGGCTCTGTTTCTTGATACTTAACTTACTTTTGGCAAGTCACTCACAATCCTGGACCTTGCTTTCCTTACCTGTAAAATGGGGGTGAGGGACAGCAGATTTTTTGATTCAATGATCTCTTAAGCTCTTGTCAGCTCTAATTCTATGTCCTTTCTCTTATTTTGACCCAGACATATGAGGGATAAGGATACCCTAAAAGCGATGGGGGTCCCTAGGCCAGTGTTGCAGGTTTTGGAAAACAATCCCAATCTCCATGGGAGAAATAGCTTTATTTTCACTGAGCAGCTCTCTCTCCTGGGCTGGTGCCTGATTAGGAATTAGCTAAGGTTGGGAAACAGAGCCTTGATTATATTTAGGTTTCCATGGCCTGGGGGTAGGGAGTGATTTCCAGATGAATTGAAGGACTAATTTCCAGGTCAATAATGGATGGTAATTATGTCCCAGGCCAAGATTTCCAAATGAATAGTAGGTGAGGATTATTGCCTGACTTTCCCCTGGGAATCAAGTCGGAGGGTGGGGATGCTCCAAAAGGATTGGAGGGGTTGAGAGTCAGGGATTTTCCAACCCAGGTCCACCCCTCCCCCCCCCCAAAGATTAGGGGGACACTGTGCCATTACATTATTTTCACCATTGTAGGAAACTCCCAGTATGGGAATTCCCTCCACTGGCGCAACTCCACAATTTATTTTTTTTAATTTTTTTTTGCTTTTTGCTGAGGCAATTGGGATTAAGTGACTTGCCCAGGATCACACAGCTAGGAAGTGTCTGAGACCCAATTTGAACTCAGGTCCTCGTGACTTCAGGGCTGGTACTCTTAACTACTGCGCCACCTAGCTTCTCCTCCACAATTTGTTAAGACTGATGCTCAGGAGGACCTGAGTTCAAATCGGGTCTCAGACACTTAACATTCCCTAGCTGTGTGACCCTGGGCAAGTCACTTGACCCCAATTGCCTCAGCAAAAAAGCAAAAAAAAAAAATAAAAAAAAATTTAGCAGTACTGTGTTAAAGAAAAAAAAAAAGATATTCTAGAAAGACTGATGCTCAACTGATTATAAATCAGCAAGACTTCTCTCTAAAATAATTGTTATAGCTTTCAAAGTTGTTTGTTTTTATAGTGTTGTTATTATATAAATTGTTCTGCTAGTTCTGTTCATTTTATTCATTTTTTTATATTTTATATAGTTTATAAAAGTTTTATAAAACTATTTTTATAAAAGTCTTCAAAATCCTTCATTTTTATAATACTGATAATATATTATCAATTGGTTTTTTTTTTCTAATTCTAATTACTTCACTCTGCTTCAGTTTACACAAGTCTTTCCATATCTTTTTTTAACAAGGCAATTGGAATTCAGTGACTTGCCCAGGGTTACACAGTTAGTAAGTGTTCAGTATCTGAGGTCAGATTTGAACGCCTGACTTCAGGGCTGGTGCTCCATCCACTGCACCACCTAACTGTCCCTTTCCATGCCTTTTTTTTTTTTTTTTAATCATCTATTTTCTCATTTCTTACTTTACAATTTACTCAGCTGTTCCTCAACTGATGGACATTCCCCCTTCTTCATACAATCCATGTGTGTGGAATTAATTGAGTGAAGATGCTTTCATGGAAATTTCACCTTAAACTATATTTTGTGACTTGAGACTTTATAATAACAAATAGAGCTATAGCTAGAAAGTTGCAGGTGTTGTCTCCTATTTCCTACCACTTCTTAATTAGCATTTAAGTACTTCTTTTAAAGTTGATAATGGCTTTGAATACTATTTCTGCTTGTATATCAGTTCTCTAGGGAAACTTAAATTAAGAGTTTATTATTTCTGAGTTAGGTATTCTTTTGCTTCGGGGTTATATTAGAATATAAGCCTGGACTCCCCCAAATAACGGGAGAAAAGACCAGCCTGGGGAGGTGGGGGCTTTGGGGCCTTCTGCATTCAGGGATCTATTTA
This sequence comes from Myrmecobius fasciatus, assembly GCA_023553655.1. Lineage (NCBI taxonomy): Eukaryota > Metazoa > Chordata > Mammalia > Dasyuromorphia > Myrmecobiidae > Myrmecobius > Myrmecobius fasciatus. The sequence continues at coordinate 27,217 of JAJPUD010006728.1, read as the reverse complement.
ATCTTGTGTTTGTTTTGAAGTTATGCTTGGCACTTTCTTCACTGACAAACACCTTGTCAAATGGAAGATGCCTTTTCTCAAGAGATTGTAATAAACCTTTGTTGCTTTTTCTTACTCAGTCTCCAGTTGTTTTTGTGGACGCTACTGTTCCACACATATGAATTCCAGAAGATGGATGATGAAACATACTCTCCATTACAGAAAGGTGAGGGATGTAAGGTATAGAATGAGAAATACACATATGCACATACACATGAACACACATTATATATACATATTACACAAACATATTACATAAACAGATATTGAAGAAATTTGTTTTTCTTGACTATGATTATTTGTTACAAGAAATTTGGTTTGGTTTTTTGTTTCTCAGTGGAGTGGGGACTAAGAGAAAAAATTTTTCTGTTAATTTTTTTAAATGGGGAGAGTATTACAATGTGAAATAAAATAAGATCATTATATTATTAGATTTGTTTTAATAGAATACTATTTTACTTTGTTATAAAAGCCTCTCACAAAAATGGGAGTAATTTATAAATATTCATAGTGTAAAAACAAAACACATCAATAAAACAAAAGAAATTTTACATCCCTTATCCTCTTCAGCCTCCAGGTCTTCATGGGAAATGTCAGAATAAGTCCTTTGCAAGGACTGAAGCTTACAAATCCTTAACCAAAGAACAGATTCTTACTGTCAGTAAAGAGACTAGATTAGTATTCAAGACTGTTTAAGAAAGTTGTAGTTATATCCCCTTCTTTCCATTCAACTTGATTTCTCTTCCCCTTAAATGTTCAGCCACTGTCTTCCCAAAACCCAGTAAAGTTCTTATCTCAAGCATTGCTAATGTGGGTCTCAAAGTCATTTCAATGTCAGCTGCTCTGTCTTCCCCCCCTCCCCCCCATGTGCTCCCTTCCTCTAGTAGACATACCAGTATAACTACCTCACTCTCTTTCTGCATCCCCATCTCTCATCCCCATTCTGCTGCTTCTTTGGCAATCTGCATGGCACTCTCAGGTGACTTAACTCCCTGGTACTTCCACTATGGCCCTAGAACTTCCTGGCATTCACCTACCAGTGGGGTCCTTGCCCTAGCTTGTACATTGTACACATGGGGTCTCTCTTCCCTTCTGCCTTAACTTCCATCATTCTCTAGACCCATATAAGGGAAGCAAAGAAATCTTTTGAATCCTTTGAGAAGACAACTACTGAACTACCTAGATTCAGGCTCACTTGACCAGGAAAACAAACAATAATTTACTTCTGGATCCCTTGAAGGACTTGATTGGGTCAAGAGCACCCTGAGCATGGAAAGCCTCTCTCACTTCCATAGAAACATTGGTCTAGTCCAAGTTGGACTGCACAACTCTTTATGGAGTGCTGCCATCACTTTCTCCCTAGTGTAGACCTCCACCCCAGAATCAAAATTCAGAAGTAGAGCCGAAGACTGAGTTGAAACTGGTCCAAGCCAATTTAATCCAGTAAGCATTTAAGAAATGGCTATTTACATAGCACTTCTCTACATGCTGGGAATACAAAGACAAAATTCTTGAGAGAACTCTAGGGAGCTCAATAAAAGCATTCTATAGGAGATGCCCCATAAGGTGACCCCTAAAGGAAGCTAGGCATTCTACATAACAAAAATGAAGAAGGAGTATACTTCAGTCATGGAAGACAGCCTAGGCAAAGGAACAGAGGAAGGGAATTGACTATCAAGTTCAAAGAAAAGCAACTATACCATTGACAGATCCTTTGGCTTCCTCTCATTCCTTACCCAAAGAAAAATTACTGTGTCTCACTGAAGAGAGAAAAATATTCTTACTACCCTTTGCACAAGATAAACCAGCCCACTGACACAGGACCTTCCTTCATGAGTAAACGAGTTGGATATCTTTTGGAAAATGACATGGATTATCCTAGGCAAGGAAATGGTGGTCCTAACTGGATCATGGTATGGCTTTGGGACTAGAAACATATAGGAGTCTGAAGGGATAGCAAATCACTATGCAGCATCAATATGTTTTTATATTCATCTTTTCCCTGATTAGGGTTGAATATTTGTTCTTGATTCATTTTTTGGATTTATTTATAAAAATAGTTCCAAATTAACCATATCTGGGAAATCTGAATCATAGATTATCTCTGCAGGATCACTGCCCCAAAACAGTCTGCCTGGGGCTGTGCCTCAGCTAAAAGTTTATGATTTGTTATTAGATGTGAAATATTTGTTTGTATGTAGGAAATTAATTTTAATCCAAATTATTATAAATTTTAAAATACAGATAGTATTTACATTTTTCTTCAATCATACCAAAATAGGCTATAAATTAGAGACAATTAAGTTCTGTCTGTCTAATCATTTCACAAGTAATAAGGATAAAGGCAGTATTTTTCTGGTATGTTATTTATACTCAAACCTGAGATATTTTAAATTACTTTGTTCACTGTTCTTTAATTCTGTTAGTTTTAAGACTAAGACACACACACAGACATACACACACACACACATATACACATACACACACATATACATAGTGTGTCTAAATAATTAAAAGACAAATAGAATCTGAAAGCGATAGCAGATGCCAGGGTGATGAGCCTCATCCATGGGTCCTGTCACCCTATTATAACAATACTTTTAGTCTGCCTATTTGTTATCACTTAAAGTCACCTTCCCCTTCTGCTTCCTATTTGTCTGCCCTCCCGGAGAACAACGTCCAAAATAATGGATTCAGCAAGAATATTCAGGTTGTCTTGCTACTCCATTAGCAGTGATAACAGACACGATATACATTTATAGGTAGATTTCCCATTTAAAACATCATAAATAACATTTTTAAAAATCGCCCAAATCTGAAAGCTTTAAAGTCCACTAAAGTGTATGTATAAATATTTTCCTGTTTAAAAGATAATTCATTTTTAAAACACCTGTCTTGGGTCAACTATCTAATTCTCCTAAGTCATCCGATAAGACAAATTGGTATAAGTAGTTCAGGTAATATTGTTAATTACTGGTCTTCCAAATTTGTAAGCTTTATCCAATTGTAAGTTATAACTGCTTATTATTTATGACTAATTTCTATCTTGGGGCTTCAATTTCTCAATTCTGGAGCAGTATTATTTCTCAAGAATGATTGTCATGCTTAACATGAGCCCCACAACACCAACAACACAAGAAGTTATCAGAAAAATCAGCTTGTGGTATGAACTGTTTTGTATTTCATCTTAACCATAACAGTCCAGAAGAGATTACAGGAAGGGCCTTTGTGACCTTGCAGTAGTTTTGAATCCATGTGAGATGAATTATAATGGATCTCTGTTCAATAATGCATGAGAGGCTTGGTGTGTTTGGGTATCTGCATTATTTCTCAGTTGGAATTGAAATCATTCTATGACAAATATACATGTTTTCTGCATCATGTAGCTTCTCTTTTACATAGTTCACATATGTATCAAACTATGCAATAGGAAGAATACATTAACACTGTATTATACGTACTCATACTTCCATCCAAATCTAAACTCTCTCTAAACTTCTCTATGTCTGTTCAGGACACCATCATCTTGCAGTTACCCAAGTTCACAAACTTGGAGTCAACTTTGATTTTTCTCTTTCATTCAATCCCCACATCCATCTATTGTCAAGTCTTGTTGGCTCGACCTACACAACATCTATGGCATCCTTTCCCTTCTCTCTTTTGTTATTTGTCTTTCATTCTCCAAGACTACCATGACATCAGGAAGGGCTGTGCAAGATCACCTGTCTCACTTTCCCCTCCACTGCCAGCTGTGTCCAGTGGCAAGATATAGATCAGGACGACAGGAGATGGCCTTGGATGAAATGGGAGACTTTGGCCTTTTTAAGCTCAGGTGTTCAATAGGTCTCAGTGTGACTGAAGCCATATCTATTCCGTGATTAAGGTTAGGTAGTAGTTGAGGCAAAGAATCTCCTCTTATACCCAGTCAAAAAAAATTTTATAAATAAATAAATAAATCTTGGAGGGAAAGATCCTCAGGGTCAAAACTGAAATGATTTCTATTTACATTCAATCTGAATCAATCTGGACCCAAACAATGACCAAATGGGGCTTAGCCTAAGACTTGTAGGTAGCCAATGAGAATCAGATTGGTTTTGGTTTAAACCCTGCTCCTGAAGAAAGAAATCTAGCCAGCAAGCCCCAAGATATCTTGGAAGGGTTCAGAGTGCAAAAGAGGGAAAAATGCTTTTAAGAGAATCTATAGGTAAGGGTATGATACCCTATGTGGGCAGAGGGAAAGAGGGAAGAAAGGAAGGAAGGAAGGAAGGATGAAAGGAGGGAGAAAGGAGGAAGGGAAGAAAGAAAGGAAGGAAAGAAGGAAGAAAGAAGGGAAGGAAGAATAGAAGACAGGGAGGGAAGAAGAAAAGGAGGAAGGAGGGAAGAAAGGGGGAAAAAGAAGGGAAGGAAAGAGAGGAAAAGGGAGGGAGGAAAAAGAGGGAAAAGGAAGAAAGGGAAGGAGGGAGGAAGAAAGGGAGGGAAGAAAGAAAAAAGGAAGCAAGAAAGGAAAGAAGGAAGGAAGGGAGGGAAGAAGGGAAGGGAGAAAGGAAGGAAGGAAAGGAGGGAAGGGAGGAGGAAGAGAGAAAAGAAAGGGAGGGAAGGGGAGAGGGAAGGAGGGAGGAAGGAACTCAGAATGCATTATGTATTCAGAAAATTATTTGTAAAATATTATTTATTCCATTCATTCTTATTCTTTTAAATTTCTATTTTTTATGTTTTAATATATATACAATAGAACATATATACAATTTAGAAATAAATATGCATATATTAAGGGTGCATGCTCTAAAATGTATTCTAATAAGAGTACATGATCAAAAAAGTCTCTTCTGGATCTTGGCTTAAATTAACTTCTGATATTTCTGATAAAGTCTGAATTTCCAGTTCTCCTGCCTTTTCTTCAACATCTTACCTCTTTGTTCTCAGAGTGGTATCAGATGAATCAAAGATTATCTTGGTAAAGGAGTTTTACCATCATTCTGTCTCTAAAGTCAAAAAGGATACAAAACTGTGGCTCACTCATTTAGCTCATTGACTCCAACCTTGACTGTCTACCTAGCAAATTTGACTTCTTGTTTTAGGACCTTGGCAATTTGTTTTCTATTTTAGCAATAGTAACAATAATTTAGTAATAGTAATTTTAGCCTAGGGAAGATTCCCCATGAACAACGTCTAATTATACAGAAAGCCTAGGAGTGATTCTATTATATCTTGATCTTAAGAGAATAATGGAAAAAGAGAGTAAGAATATAGGATATTGTGGGCAGACAGGGAGTAGAAATATAAGGAAAATCATCCCACATAATCAGGGTGGATAAGTAGGAGTCTTTACAAACAAGCAGGAAAGGATGGGGGAAGTCAGTGACACAAAGTTTATTCTCATTTGAACTGATCAAAGAAGGAAAGAAAAGAGAGAGAGACAGACACAGAGAGAAAGAACATTTCATTCAACAGGGAAATAAAAGGAAAAGGAGAAAAGGGAAAAAGGAAAATAGAAAATGGATAGAGAAGAAGGGATTACTCCTAAGCAAAACAAATTTCAACTAAGGATGGACAAAAAATATCTATAGCTTTTTTTGTATTAGCAAATAATTGGAAATTGGGAGTGGGGGAGTTGTTCATCAATTAGAAAATGTACAAGTTATTGTATATAGATATGGTAGAAATTTTTTTGATGAAAGAAATAATGATGGGAATGGCTTTAGAGAAAGCCAGGGAAATGAAAATGAATGGTTACAGAGTGAACTAATCAAAACCAGGAGAACAATTTATAAAGTCAAACAATTTAAAGAGACTTCGGAACTCTGTTCAGATAAATGATCAGACATGATTCTCAAAGATTAGTGATGAAACATGCTATCCACCTCTTCATAAAATTGAAGGAATCAGAGTATAAAATTATATGTGGATTTATTCATATGTGTATGTACATATATATTTCCATGCAAGAAATATCTCCTTTCTAAGTTCATGTGTTAAGTATATACTTCAGGTCTCAGAGTAAACAATAAATCTCAACAATCATTAGAATTCTGATAGGCAAAATTATATCAGTGACAGAGAAATAATTATTTTACTTATTGCAATATTATATTCTTTTTAGACATTAGAACTTTAAAAAGTAAAAGAAAATATAGATCTAGAATCTTTTGCTTCCTTAAATTTCATAAAAGTTGAACAAATTTAGTTAGAGTCATAATCCCATAATAAACAAACCTACTTAAGCAGAATCTATATGTTAACTAAGTCTGATAACAGATTAAACTACATTTAGGGGATACACAAATAGGCTAATAAAGAAAAATGTTCACATGTCACCAAGGAGCCAGGGACAGTTGCCATTTTCTTCTTCAGTTCATTTTACAGATACAAAGAAGAATTGAAGCAAATAGGGTTAAATGACACAGCTAGTACATGTCTGAGGAAGAATTTGAATTCAGAAAGATGAATGTTACTTAAGGAATATCTAAAGCTTTATGTAAATTTTTTTTATCCCATGGGACAAGTTTTGATCAAGTAATGTCAATATTAACAGAAGACAGGTTTTCAATTAACCAAAAGTTACACAAGAAACAAAAAGAGATTAAAAAAAATGTTAAGGTCTTATATACATATGTGTATGCACACACACAAACAAAAATATGTATGGGAGAGAGGCAGAGAAGAGATAGTCAATCTAGAAATTTATTTTGCTTGACTATCCATGTTTATAGTAGGTATTTTGCTTTTCTTTCAAAATTTGGGGAAAGGAATGGAGGTAAAAGACAGATTTTCACTTATTGAAAAAAATTTAATTTTTATCAAAAGAAAAAAAAAACAATTGCAGAAATAAAAATAAGTGATATCTTTTGCCTTAGTTTCTTTTCCAAAATGGGCATTTCTAGTGATATTAGTGATAACTATGAATTCAAGAGTCTCTAGGTCAAGTTATTTGCTACCCATCAAGAGGAAACCACATGCTTTTCATAGGAAAAGATGATCATATCCAGAAATACATCACAGCTGAAAGAATAAAAAAAAATCATAATCTGTTTGTCCAGGAGATCTGAAATTTATAAGCTACTTGAACAATGCAAGCTTGTGGTGAATAAGAATTATCCATTCAGTAGTCCCACAAAGTTGTCTTTCTTTTCCAACCAGAGCATAATAGTGTAATGAGCTGTTTTAAATATTTTATATTTCATTAATGTGTGTCTTTGCATCTTTGAGAGCATGTAGGTGGTACAATGAATAGAGCAGTGTGCTTAGAACCAGAAAGATTCATGTTCATGAATTCAAATTTTTCCTCAGACATGTGTTCCTGTGTCACTTAAATCCATTTGCCTCAGTTCCTCATCTGTAAAATGAATTAGAAAAGAAATGGCAAACCACTCCAGTATCTCTTCTAAGAATATCCCAAATGGGGTCATGGAGAGTCAGATAAGAATGAAAAATGACTTAACTACAACTTGCATCTTTAACATTTTAACCATCCATATTGGACACTGAGTACTCCTTCTAAAAAGGGACCTGGCACCTTCTAGAAGGGAGACAGACTTTGAGAGATTTTCTTAACTCTGGAGTGGGAGTAGAGAAAAATAAATTTGATAGCACCTCTCTTTGGAATGGAGACCTCAAGGATAAACCCAGATCTCTATGAGTTCAGAATCTTAGTTTCCCCTTGGACTATGATGTACATGTAAAATAGGGATGAAAATACTGAGTTGTCATGAGATTTGATTGGGATAATTGAAAAATCTTTGCACAATCTTATACAGATGTCAAGTTTTTTTTTTTTCAAAAGCATTTCTTTTTAAACATTTTTTAATTTATTTTTTGTCCTGATTATACATGTATATTAACTTTTTTTAATACACATTTCTTTATGAATCACCTTCAGAGAGAAAAATCAGAACAAAAGGAAAAAAAAATCACAGGAGAGGAAAAAAACAGGAGAAAGAAGTGAGCATAGCACATGTTGATTTATATTCAATCTTCATAGTTCTCTTTCTAGATACCGATGGTGTTTTCATCCAAAGTTTATTAGGATTGCCTTGGATCACTGAAGGAATCACTGAGAAAACCAAGTCTTTCATAGCTTATCATTGCACAATCTTGCTATTACAGTATACGATGTATTTCTGGTTCTGCTTGTTTCACTCATCTGTAAATCTTTCCAGGCCTTTCTAAAATCATCTTGTTCATCATTTTTATAAAACAATAATATTCCATTATCTTCATATACCACAATTTTTTCATCCATTCCCCCAGCTGATGAGCATCTATCCATTTTCCAATTCTTTGCTATCACAGAAAAAGCAGTTACAAATATTTTTGCACATGTGGGTCCTTTTCCTTCCTTTATGTTTCCTTGAGAAACAGACCCAGTATTGACACTTCTGGGACAAAGGGTATGCACAGTTTTATACCTCTTTGCTCTCCAGAATGGTTGGATCAGTTCACAATTCCACCAACAATGTATTAGGGTCCCGATTGTCCCACATCCCCTCCAAAATTATCATTATCTTTTCCTGTCATCTTAGCCAATCTGAGTGTTGAGGGGGTACTTCAGACTTATTTTAATTTGAATTTCTCTATTTAAGAGTGATTCAGAATATTTTTTCATTTAATTATAGATGGCTTTAATTTCATCTTCTGAAAATTGTCAGTTCGTATCCTTTGACCATTTATTAGTTGAGGAATGAATTACATTCTTACAAATTTGACACAGTTCTTTATATATTTTAGAAATGAGATCTTAATCAGAAATGCTGGCTGTAAAACCTTTTTACCAGCTTTGTACTTCCCTTTTAATCTCGTTTCTGTTGGTTTTATTTGTGCAAATTTTTTTAAATTTAATATGATCAAAGTTATCCATTTTGCATTTCATAATGTTATCTAGTTCTTCTTTGGTTATAAATTCCTCCCTTCTCCAAAGATCTGATAAGTACATTATCCCTTGCTCTCCTAATTTGCTTATGGTATCACCTTTTATGACCAAATCATGTACCTATTTTGCCCTTTTTTTTTAATATGGGGAGTGAGATATAGGTCTATGCTGAGTTTCTAATATAGTATTTTCCAATTTTCCTAGCAATTTTTGTGAAATGTGAGTTCTTATTCTAGAAGCTGGAATTTGGGGGAGGGGGGTTATCAAATATTGTATTCCTATAGTCATTGTTACTATAGTCATAGAGTATTATTCTTTATTTCTTTTTTATATATTGTATTTTTCTCCAATTACATGTTAAAACATTCTTCAACTTATTTTATACATTTGAGTTCTAGATTCTATCCCTCCTTTCTTTTCTCTCCTCCAGTCTCCTTGAGACAGTAAGCAATCTGATATAGTTTACACATGTGCAATCATGTAAAAAGATAAATATCAGTTCTTAATAACAAAAAGGAACCTTTGTGGCTTATCTTGTTCAATCCATTCATTTTATCAAGGGACAGAGAGGGAAGTGACTTCCTCCGGTCACAGAGGTCCTAATCCAGCAGGTTTGGGATTCAAACTAGGTCTTCTGACTTCAAAGCCATTCTGTTTTCCACTTCAACTCACTGCCCTGCCTCTCTACACATAGAACTATTTCTTTGTTCCAACAGTCTTCTAATTTCTTACCAAGCAGTATTCCCCCTCCCATATCAAGCTGAGTGGTTCAACTTTTATGCTTTCTCTGACCCCTTTAAATCACACAAGCACAGATGCAGAACCAAGCTAATAATGACAGTGTGCTGCAAGGGTCACTGCCAAAATGTGATAAGAAGGGGCAGTGAAAGTTGCCCCAGATCTTCTCAGTAGAAAGAGCATTGCCCCATTCTCCCTTGCCTCTTTTCCTTCTAATCCAATTTTCTCCTTCTAATCACTCATTGTCAACACAACCAGTCTTTTCTCTTCAGTGAAGACAAGAGCTGTGCCCTTCCAATTCCAGGGCAGCTCTCAGATATTTGATAAGAAAACATCTCCCATGGAGAAAAGAGGAGGGGAGAAAATTCAATATATTTGGGACTCTTTCCATAGGACTGGAGTATCAGGAGCCAGTGACAAGGCTTTTAATACAAATATTACTGTGTAAATTAGTAACAATGCACTGAGATGCTTATTTCTCAAACAGCAACTATTTTTTTCTGAGTAGAGAGAATTAGTTTTCTTTGCATCCAACAGGGTCTTTTAACAAACACAATTTTGATCACTTTTATCTTAGAGTCTGGTCCACATCAAAGCTGTTCATTTAAAAAAAATATATGTTTTCGGCAAACACAGCACTATAGGTCACTGTTCTACCTTCAAATACTGCCTCCCCGAGAGGTTACCCAGAAAAAGGGGGGTGGAAAAACTTATCTTCTGAAGAGAGATGGGAAATGAAATACTTTTTTTTAAAAAAGCAATAAGCTCCTTGACAAATAGTGGATTTGTGTTGCTAATGAGCTTTGGAGCAAGTGGGGGATGTTTCATAGAGAAAACCTAAAGGAAGAATAAGAAAGCAAGTGAGTGAAGCTGACCAGCACTAAAAGTCTTATGCTCCCTCATTCCTCAATTAATAAGTCAAAGGAGAAAAGATGATTCTCAAAAGAAGAATTGAAAACTACTAACAATCATATTAAAGATTACTCCAAATCAATAATAATAAGAGAAATTCAGATCAAAACAACTCTGAAGTTTTTTTCACCTTACACTTAGCAATTTGTCAAAGATGACAAAAGATGGAAATCGTTCATGTTGGAGGGGTTGTGGTAAGATAGACACACTAATTCTTTTCTGGGGAACCATGAGTTGGTACAATCATTCAGGAAAGCAGTTTGGAATTATACAAATAAAGTGACTAAACTGAAGCATCCACTACTAGGCTTATACCTCAGTAGAGTTTTTGATAAGAAAAAATCCCCATATCCATTAAAACATTTACAACAGCATTTTTGTGTGTGTGTATGATAGTAAAGATTTGGAAACAAAAGATGCCCATCAATTAGGGAATGGCTAAACAAATTGTGATACATAAAAGTAAAGGAATACTACTGTAACAAAATATGAAACAGCAAATATGATGAATACAGGGAAGCAAAGAAAGATTTACAGTATCAAATACGGAGCAGATGTGTTGACAGAAGTAAATCCAGCTACAGATACTTCCCAGCTGTGTGACTATGGGCAAGCCACTTCATCCTATTTACCTCAGTTTACTCATCTCTAAAGTGAGTTGAAGAAGGAAATGGCAAACCATTCAAGTATTTTTGACAAGAAAAGTCCAAATGGGATTATGAAGAGTCAGATATGACTGAAAAACGACTAAACAAACAAAGTTCAGGTCATATTATGCCTTGCTCCTCTGATTAAATAAACTCCAGTACCACCTTATTACTGCCAGGATTAATTATAAACTCCTTAATTTTTCATCTAAAGTTCTTCACAACCAATCCCTTCAGACTTTCCCAGTCTTCTTACACTTTTCTCCCTCCCACAGACTCTTTGATCCAGTTGCCACTGATCTTCTTCTATACTTGACACAAGACACTCCATCTCCCAGCTCTGGATATCTTCACTGGCTATCCACGTTGTCTTCAGTCTCTTCTTCATTTTCACCTTCTGAGCCTTCCTGGCTTCCTTCAAGTCTCAGCTAAAACATGACATTTCACAATAAGCCTTTCTAGGTGCCTCTTAATACTAACAACTTCTCTCTGAGGTTACATCCAATTTTTCCCATATATATTTTGTTCATACATAGCTATCAAGCCTGGTGCCGTGAGCCCCTTGCAAGCAGGGGCTGGATTTTTGTTTTGGGGTTAGATGTTTCTTGTTGGGGTGTTTTGGTTTGTTTTTTGTTTTTTTGTTTTGCTTTTGGAAGGATTTTTCTTTGACTCCCTTTCACTTAGCACAGTAGCACATAATATGCACTTAATGAATACTTGCTGACTGATTAATCAAAGGAAGCCAGGAGACACAAAAAGGAGGAAGCAGTATGCTAGGCATGTAAGACAGATAGCCAGTGAAAATGAAGGGAGATGGGAGACAGAACATCTCATTTAAAGAGCAGCAATGAGGTCAGGAACACTGAATTGCGGAGTACATGGAGAAGAGTATTATTTTAGACTGAAAAAGTAGAAAATGGTCAGATTATGAAGGGCTTTAAATACCAAACAGAAGAGTTTTTACTTGGTCATATGGGTAATAGGGAATAACTGGGTTTACCTGGGTGAGGTGAGGGCAAGCAACATAGAAAGAACTGAACTTTAAGAAAATCAATTTAACAAATGAATTAAGGCTGCACAGGAGGGAGGAGAGACTTGAGGTAGGAGAGACCAGCTAGAAAGCTACCCAAATAATATAGGTGTAAGGTGATAAGAGAGTACATCCAGGTGGGGGTAGGGTCAAAGAAGGCTATATATGTGAAACATGTTCAGAAGTTTGACAATAGATGTGCATCACCCTATTTCCTTGCCTGGCTCTAGGCTGCCATCCCTAGTGTCCCATCAACTTCTTTTCTGTAATAACTCCTATTACAAATTCCATGGAGCCATGGTTTGGACTTTCATGAACACTGTCCATGCAACAATTACACACACACACACACACACACACACACCATTTTCCCCAGATAAAAGAATTCCTAGTTACAGCTCTGGCAAGGAGTCAAAAAGAACCGAATGAAGAAAAATCCATGAATTTCCTTAGTCTTCTTCTAGCCATGAACTAATCTTTGCTGATTGGGTATTAAGCACCCTCTCCTTCCCCTACACCCTCCAAAATCTATCTCCTTTTCCTTCTGCTCTTAATCTCCATTTCCCTCATTACATTTGAAAATACCAACATGTTCAATTAGCTCACTGCCATCTTTACATTGAGTTCCTGAAAATAATGGTCCGGAGTCCTACTTAGGGTTTACCCATCCGTTTGGATCTTAAACTGACCTTGTGTAGCTGGATCAGTAACTAGGTCAATTTAGAAACATGTTTTATTTTTGATTTTGCTCCAAGCTCAAGAAACGAATACAAAATGAGGAAAATCAAATAGAGCAAACATTGAGGGAAAGGGGGAAGAAGGATAACTTATTTAAACAAAGGACCTCAGCTGAAAGTAATTTTGGAATGTTATCTTAGTTTCAGTTTATGAACTCTGCTCTAATTCAAAATCAAAAACAAACAAACAAAATGACTCAACTATCTAGAGAAGTCCATAGGTGCATACATGGGATCTCTGGCACAAAGGTAAAGAATCTCATCTTTTGGAGATAGAAAACTCCATAGATAGTTATTTCAGCATATGACCCTATAGATAGATTTAGCATCAGCAGCCTAACATCTTGTGAATGTGTTTGGGTTTCTGCTACTTCCAATGTCCTCCTGAGCATAAATATTAAGATGAAGCATGTCATTCCACAAGCCTATGATTTGTATTTTGTGGCTAACCTATGGGATCACTCAGGAAAAGGGGGAAGAAAAATCTCTAATGACTCAGATGGAGCAGATTTTGGTTCCCTTGCTTTTTATATCTGACCCAATTGGGATGACACCTACTAGAATGAACCTGGATTTCCTGTAAACCCTTCTGCCTGAGGTGAGGCATGTACTTTTAAGCAGAAAAGTTTTGGATAGATATGTAAGAAGTAGGGATAGAGTGGGATGGGGGGATCACTGTTTCCTAAAGAAAACTTCCCCTAGCCTCCAAGTCCCTAGGCAATGAGCAATTCCATTCAATAATTTGTTTGCCCTAGATCACTTACCAAAATACAAAATGGATATAGATGCCCAGTTCTCATATACCTTTGGCTCAAATTGAAAGAAACCAATATTTATTAAGGTTTTTACTATGCCCACTCTTTGGGAACACACAGACAAAAATGAAAAACAGATGCTGCCTTCCTCAATCTGGGTCAAGTGCTACAGCTACTGATGTATACTGTGCTCTCAAATATTTTTTTCATAAATCCATGGCCCAAAATAGTATAGTATAGTAGCAGTGGTAGTGGGGGTAACAGCAGTAGTAGTAATAACAATATTAATAATAACATAGCTTTTATAGAGTATTTTAAGGTTTGCAAAGCACTTTACATATATCACCTCATTTAATAATAATTTGTTATTCAGTCATTTCAGTTGTATCCAAATGTTTATTGACCTCATTTGGGGTTCTCTTGACAGAGATACTGGAATAGTTTGTCATTTACGGCAAATGAGGGTGGCCTAGCTGTACCAGATCTAAAACTATATTATAAAGCAGTGGTCATCAAAACCATTTGGTACTGGCTAAGAAATAGAGTAGTGGGTCATTGGAATAGGTTAGGTTCACAGGACAAAATACTCAATGACAATAGTAATCTAGTGTTTGATAAACCCAAAGACCCCAGTTTTTGGGATAAAAACTCACTATTTGACAAAAACTGCTGGGAAAATTGGAAACTAGTATGGAAGAAATTAGGCACTGAACCACACCTAACACCATATACCAAGATAAGGTCAAAATGGATTCATGATCTAGACATAAAGAATGATATTATAAACAAATTAGAACAATGTAGGAGGGTTTACCTCTCAGACCTGTGGAGGGGGAAGGAATTTATGACCAAAGAAGAACTAGAGATCATCATTAATCACAAAATAGATAAGTTTGACTATATCAAGTTAAAAAGTTTTTGTACAAACAAAACAAATGCAGACAAGATTAGGAGGGAAGCATCAAACTGGGAAATCATCTTTACATTTAATGGTTCTGATAAAGGCCTCATTTCTAAAATATATAGAGAATTGTCTCATATATATAAGAATTCAAGCCACTCTTCAATAGATAAGTGGTCAAGGGATATGAACAGACAAATTTCAGATGATGAAATTAAAACCATCTCTAGTCATATGAAAAGTTGCTCCAAATCACTATTGATCAGAGAAATGCAAATTAAGACAACTCTGAGATACCACTACACACCTGTCAGATTGGCTAAAATGACAGGAAAAGATAACAATGAATGTTGGAGGGGATGTGGGAGGGCTGGGACACTAATACATTGTTGGTGGAACTGTGAACGGATCCAACCATTCTGGAGAGCAATTTGGAGCTATGCTCAAAAAGTTGTCAAACTGTGCATACCCTTTGACCCAGCAGTGTTTCTACTGGGCCTATATCCCAAAGAGATCTTAGAGGAGGGAAAGGGACCCACATGTGCAAGAATGTTTGTGGCAGCCCTTTTTGTAGTGTCTAGAAACTGGAAACTGAAGGGATGTCCATCAATTGGAGAGTGGCTGAATAAATTATGGTATATGAATGTTATGGAATATTATTGTTCTGTAAGAAACGACCAACAGGAGGATTTCAGAGAGGCCTGGAGAGACTTGCATGAACTGATGCTGAGTGAAATCAGCAGAACCAGGAGAACATTATACACAGCAACAAGACAATGATCAATTCTGATGGACATGGCTCTCTTCAACAATGATGTGATTCAAACCAGTTCCTATTGTTCAGCGATGAATATAGTCATATACAACCAGAGAGAGGCCTGAGGGAACTGAGTGTGAACCACAACACAGCATTTTAATGCTTTCTGTGAATATTTTCATGCATTTTGTTTTCCTTCTTAGGTTGTTTTTTCTTCTTCTCTTTCTAGATCTGATGTTTCTTGTGCAGTAAGATAATTGTATAGATATATATATATACATGTATTGTATTTGTCATATAATTTATCCTATTTAGCATGTATTAGATTGCCTGTCATCGAGGGGTAGGGGATGGGAGGAAGGAGGGGAAAAGCTTATAACAAAAAAAAAAAAAGTTTTGCAAAGGTCAATGTAGAAAAATCACTCATATGTTTTGTAAATAAAAAGCTTTTTGTTAAATTACCTAAGGGCAGCAGGACTTCTCATCTCCAGAGCTTCATTGCCCACACGGCCAGGTCTAATGCCTGGTTACCAAGAAGAGTCAAGCCAGAAGAATGTAGATCATGGTGGTTCTTTATTCAGCCCTCATTGCCTCCATGGTGTTTTGCTGTGCACCTCTTTACCCTTGCCACCAGCAAGGCTTATATCTTTTCTCCTCTCCTAGCCTCGCCTCCTAGGCCTGCCTCTCTTCATCACCTGACCCCTCCTCCTTGCCTCCTTTCCTTCCCTCACTCTGAGGTCAAGCTCTTAGTCCATACGTCCACACCCATCATCAGCAATAAGCTTGTAAGGTGTGGTTCTCTTCAAGAGACCACTTAAAATGGCCAGTCATTACAATGAAATCATTAATAGCAATCTCCTACCCGCCTCGGGGTCACATGTTTCTCAAGGGAATCACACACCACATCCTTTGATCCTCCATTCAAGGACAAGCTTATCCCCTTTTCTTTTAGGGGTCCTCCAACAGCTTTTAATAAAAAAAAAGTTTGTCATTTACTTCTCCCGTTCATTTACCAAACAGGGTTAAGTGACTTTCCTGGGGTTACACAGCTAGAACATGTGTGAGACCAAATTTGAATTCACATCTTCCTGACTCCAAGCCCAACACTCTGCCCACTGCATTATCTAGTTGTCCATAATAATAACAATAATACCAAGCATTTATATAGCATTTTAAGATTTGCAAGGTACTTTGAAAATATTACCTCATTTTATCCTCACAACAACTTTAAAAGATTGGTGCTATTATTATCCTATTTTACAGCTTAGAAAAATGAAACAGGGGCAGCTAGGTGGTGCAGTGGATAGAGCACCAGCCCTGAAGTCAGGAGGACCTGAGTTCAAATCTGGTCTCAGACACTTAACACTTCCTAGCTGTGTGACCCTGGGCAAATCACTTAACCCCAATTGCCTCAGCAAAAAAAAAAAAAAAAAGAAAGAAAGAAAAATGAAACAGAGATAAGTAACTTGGCCAGAGTCATACAGCTAGGAAATGTCTGAGGCCAGATTTGGATTATTTAGACCAGTCTGGTGCTCCATCCACTTAACCATTTAGCTGCCTCAATAATGGGAAAAACACCAGGCTTGGAATCTGAGATTCCATGCTTGGATACATACCAGCTGTGTGACTAGACAAGTCACTTCATTTTCCTAAATCTCTTTCCTCATTGGTAAAGTGAGTGTCTTGGACTGGATGAATAATTCCCAAACTACGGGTCACAGAGTTTTTGCAAAGGGTTTGTGAATCCGTAACTGATCAATTGTATCTTCTGCAACTGAATGTCTCATATATATATATGAACATATGTAAATTTTATGATCAATAGAATACAAATTCATCTAAAAGTTTTACTGAATTCATAGTTTCTTTTTATTATTATGTTTTCTCAGCTGAAAGATACTAATAAAATGGCAGGTATGTTGTAGAGGTCCATGACATTTTTCTATGTTAAAAAGAGATCTTCAAATTGAAAAAGATAGGGAGTCACCCAACTTGCTGATCTCTAAGGACCTAAACTATGTCATTCTCTTGAATCACAACCAATGCATCAAGAACCAGTGGATAATGGCAATTTTTCTACCTGATGCAGTCAAAAAATGACTAAGGAATCCTTTCTTTTCCCTCTCCCCTCATCATTTTAGTCAGGCATATCTGTGTGGTATAATGAAAAATGAACTAGATTTCTGCCCAGAAAGCCCAGTTTTGAATCTTGGCCCTGCCATTTTCTACTTACAAAACTTGGCCAAATCACTTCTGTCTGGGCTGCAGTTTCTTCAACCTTAAATGGAAATCAACAGCTTGACTCCTAAGGTCCTTTCCAATCTTTGGGACTCATATATTGTACAAAGAACAGACCAGTATTTTCAGATAAAAATATGTTCCATTCCAATATCCAACAATGCAATGCAAGATGTTCTTGCTTATGTCTAGCCTAAATTTTTGTAAATACAAACCCATTTTCTCTTTTCACTGCAGTAATGAAGAATAACTGATCATTAATGATCTTTTGTGCAAAGAATGTCCTTCTGTTGTACTGAGCCTGGCAAGTTCAGCCTCCTATGAAGCTTAGTTACTTTTAGAACTTGAATCTCTTAATCTGGGGAAACCTAGAGCATTTCTCCTCCTGAATTAGTCACAGTAGTATAGATGCTATAATAGGAAGATGGTTATCAGGGTCACACAATAGGGAACAGAAAAGCAATTAACAAACTGACTGGTATGGGCAAGGTTCTTCTTTGAGAGGATGATGTCATCATGGTAGATCTCCATACAGGTCAATTAGAAAGCTGTAATGGATGTCCCAGTCCACTTTTCTGTGTCCTTTTTCCTTCAGGATCTCTCCCTTCATTTTCCTCCTTTAATTGACCTATATCTTCATATTCTTTATGTTTTCTCCTATAATAAAGCCTGTTCTTGGCTAAAACCTAGTGATTGGGGAATGGCCAAACTGTGATATGTGAATGGAATGGATGCCCATAAAATAAGAAATGACCAATAAGAATTCAGATAAACATGGGAAATCATAGGAAATTAATGCATTGTGATTCTAGGGAGTGCTACTACCAAATATTAGAAGTAGTCACAGTATCAATTATATGTTTTCTTTGTTTAAAAAGGAAGATTCATTTCCAGAAGTGGTAATGGGATGGGTAGGCAGAAATATATCCAGACTGACTTCAATGTAAATCAGGTATCAATAAAAAAATTTTTAAACTCCAATTCTCAAAAAAAAATTTTTTTAATTTTAAAAAATCCCCAAAAAATGATCTAGCAAATTCATTTTTACTGAGCTATGGCTCTGAAAGCTCAAATCCCAACCTACCTTTCTAAATTTATTCTTCATTGCTTCTCTACAAGTACTTTATGTTTCACCCAAATTGAAGTACCTATTACTCACTTATTATTTTTAAAACATAGCATTGCATTCCCTGTTTTTACATTTTTGCTTTCTGACTTATTCTCCTCTGGTGGGTGCTTTTGAAAATTCTGCCTATTGAGCATCTAGGTAGCAAAGTAAATGGAACATCAGCCCTAGAATCATAATGATCTGAGTTCAAGTTCAGTCTCAGATACTAGCTGCATGACCCTGGGCAAATCATTTAACCCTCATTGCCTTCAAAAAAGAAAACTCTGCCTGTCCTCTTATATGTTGCTCAAAAAATATGAAAAATAACAATTCACAATTCTATGACACTTTAACCCCATAAGATACGGATTCAAGTATTGTTACCCCACTTTACAGATAGAAAGACTGAGCTTCTGAAAAGTTAAAGGACTTTCACAAGATGATACAAATAATAAGCAATGGAGCTATGCTTTGAATTTGGCTCCAAGTTCAGCTTTCTTGTCACTTAACCAGTGCTACCTCTGGTCCATAACATAATACAAACAAAGCAGCCAATCTTCTGACTGCACCCTGCTCGTGACTATAAGCATCTTCCCCTCATCTGTACAATGAGAGCATTGGCCTCTGAGATCCCTTCCTGTTACAGATAAGTGAGCTCAGCTGGGTTTGGTGGCCAGGAAACTCCCTAGTCCATGAAGAAAGGGATGATAAATGCAACTGCATTCACCTAGAGCTCTGCTCCTCAGAAGAGGGTCAAGAGAGGAAGTGTTAGAGGTGTTTACAGATACAAAGAAATGGGCTCCTTTCAGTTTGAGGAGGGTAGTATGTACAATATTTAACAACTGGCTCTTTTTTAGTTAGAGGAGGGTAAGGGCATACTGATAAATGTTTAACAATTGGCTCTCCAGGAAAAAAAATAAATAATGTTCAAGACACATTTTTAAGTCTAATCTGCATAATTTATATTTTCTCTATCACTTTCTTAAGCTTAAACCATGTTGTCTGACTGTGTCAAACATGACCAGCATGAGGCTTATAGCATTTTTGAGTATGGCTCAAACCAGACTAAGATACAATTCCTATTTGAATTCAATAGTTGCTGTATTAATTTTTAAAAAGATAGCTAAGTAGTGAAGTAGATAGAATGCCAGACCAGGAGTTAGGAAGGCTTATCTTCCTAAATTCAAATGTGGACTCAAACACTCACCAGTAGAGTGAGCTGGATGAGTCACTCGACTCTCTTTGCCTCAATTTCCTCATCTGTAAAATGGGCTGGAGAAGGAAATGGCAAACTGTTCTACTATCTTTGCCAAGAAAACCCCAAATGAGATCACAAACAACAGAACATGACTGAAATGACCGAGTGACAATTAAATGTTGGAACTGAAAAGACCATGGAGATCATCTAATCTAATGCCCTCATTAAATACTAAGGAAGTTTGATGCCCAGAGAGGCAAAGAATTTGTCCAAAGTCCTTAGATACAAGGATTCAAATCTACATCTGACTCTTGTTGCAAAGCATGCCAGGTAGCCTTCCATACAGCTGCTGTTGTTTTTCAGAAATGCCACTACAATTTTGTTTTGTTTTTAAAGAAGATAGCCAACGGGAGTTGCATTTTTCCCCTATGCAACCTACACCGTAACCCATCACTAAAACCCAGAAGAAAAAGTAAGTTCAATAGTTTAACAGAGAAGTTCAAGCCTCTACAGAGTTCTACAGCCTTCATTTTCACAGAAATCAGTGCCCTTGGCAGCCAATGTAATTTCATTCCTCTTGAGAAATCAGCTGACATCACATGGTGTAATGTGATTTGTGGTGAAAGACATTGTCCCTAAAGAGTTAAGGTAAACACTACACACCTGTCAGAGTGGCTAAAATGACAGGAAAAGATAATGACGAATGTTGGAGGGGATGTGGGAAAACTGGGACACTGATACATTGGTGGTGGAACTGTGAAAGGATCCAGCCTTTCTGGAGAGCAATTTGGAACTATGCTCAAAAAATTATCAAACTCTGCATACCATTTGATCCAGGAGTGTTTCTATTGGGCTTATATCCCAAAGAAACCATAAAGGAAGGAAAGGGCCCCACATGTGCAAGAATGTTTGTGGCAGCCCTTTTTGTAGCGGCTAGAAACTGGAAACTGAATGGATGCCCATCAATTGGAGAATGGCTGAATAAATTATGGTATATAAATGTTATGGAGTATTATTGTTCTGTAAGAAACGACCCGCAGGATGATTTCAGAGAGGCCTGGAGAGACTTACAGGAACTGATGCTAAAACATGGTTCTCTTCAATAATAAGATGTTTCAAACCAGTTCCAGTTGTTCAGTGATGAAGAAAGCCATATACACCCAGGGAGAGGCCTGTGGGAACTGAGTGTGGACCACAACATAGCATTTTCATGCTTTCTGCTGATGTTTGCTTGCATTTTGTTTTCCTTCTCAGATTTCTTTTTCTTTGTAGATCAGATTTTTCTTGTGCAGCAAGATAACTGTATAATTATGTATACATATATTGGATTTGTCACATATTTTAACATAGTTAACATGTATTGGACTACCTGCCATCTAGGGGAGGGGGATGGAGGAAGGAGGGAAAAATTTGTAACAGAAAGCTTTGCAAGGATCAATGTTGAAAAATTAACCATGCGTATGTTTTGCAAATAAAAAGGTTTAACTAAAAAAAAAGAAAAGGAAAAAAGAGTTAAGGTAAATTCATTAGAACTTAACTATTAAACTAATTAGGAAGACAAGTATAATTTCTGGTATCACCATAATGAGGTCATTTAATTGTTTGATGAATTGACAGAAACAAAGTTTTCCTTTGCCTGGTTGTACATTGCTCTGGTACTTGAGAAACAACACCTCAGCTGAAATAATTGAGGTTTGGGTTAAACTTAGAGGATCTTGCTTTTATTTTATTTGAGAGCAGGGATGGGGTGGGAGTGGTATCAATCCAGACTTCTGATTTCATTAGTGTAAGAAAGTCCTTCTATCACTGCAACTGACCAGCCCACATTCACAGAAATTGGGCTCAGTTCTCCTTGAACCAGAGGTTACTTCTTTATTAAAGTCACCATATTGCCTCTGTTACATCCAAGAAATGCCAAGTGCTTAACTGGCTCTTGGTCTCAAGTCTTGCTCATCTACTTAATGTCTCTTTCCAGCATTTACCCATGCTAGTCACTAGTCACTGAATAATAGAGGAAAGGCAGCATGGAACAGTAGAAATAGTATAACACCACAGCACTGAGTATTTCAAGTTGAATGATGGTTAGGGATCATTTGGTCCAATGCTCTCATGTTACAGATGAGCCACTAGACCATTCATATGGACCCCTACAGACATCATATTGACTTAGAAAAACACACATTCACATTGTCTATATTTGATTGTGTTTTATTTGTTTTGTTAAACATTTCCCAATTACGTATTAATCTGGTTCTCCATTTACATACACTGGGGAGGATAGCAATGCTGCCTTTGACACCTCTGATCCAATCAACTGGCCCATTTTATTTTATTTAATTTTTCTGAGGCAATTGGGGTTAAGTGACTTGCCCAGGGTCACACAGCTAAGAAGTGCTAAGTGTCTGAGGCCAGATTTGAACTCAGGATCTCCTGACTTCAAGGCTGGTGCTCTATCCACTGCATCACCTAGCTGCCCCCACTTGCCTATTTTATAGATGAGGAAATGGAGACAGAATAAGTGGTTTGACCAAGATCACACAACAAGTAAAGGAAAGACTAACTTAGTTCTTCTGAGTGAAGCACAGTTCTTTATCCACTGAATTTAGTTAATTCCAGTTAAATAAATCCTCAAGGCATATCTTGAGGACAAGTCAGAGCTCCAACCTGACTGACATAGATTAGAAAACAGCCACAGATCAATTGGAAAGACCAAGGGCCCTTGGTGCTTTGGAGTCTGGCTAACAATCGTTAGGTGGCTTTAGGAGAAATCAAGAAAACCATAAGACATTTAAAAGATTTCTAGGATCACAGCACTTTACCTGGTCCAACTCCAGCTATTTCTATTTTACAAATGAAAAAATGGCCAAGAGGTCACACAGCAGTAATAAACTGACCTTCCCATAGTATTAGGAGAAAATTTTTAGAAGTGCCTTATTCATATGATTTCCTTTAATCACCTTGTGACTTATTCAAAGCCACAAAGCTAGTAAGCAAAGCCACACCAGATTGCATAACTCCCAGTCCAAAGTCTTTTCCACTACAATATAATAAGCACATATCCACACGAAGTGACAAGTAACATTCCTAACTATCCCACTGTAGCTAACCCTTACTACCTCTCACTTTTTATCTTCTGGGGTAGAAAAAGAATAGGCCCATTTTATATGCATGTTTCCTCCCACTATGACAACCTCCAGTCTGAGAGGTAAACACACATACACAATAGTCTCCAAACCCATATTTCCCAGGAATAACCCATTTTCCAATGGAGTGATTTCCAGTTCTTCAACTAAATGTATTAACGATCAAAAATTAGGTACATTTTGAGACTTAAGCCTCAATTTATTCATTCAGTACATGTGGACTAAATAGAAATCCTCACAGTCATTTATCTCAGAAATTTATTGTTATATATTTTGAATCCTCCCTAATGTTTTGCTGGGCATATAACAATGGTTTGTTTTGTTTTGTTTCATTTTATTTTGTATTTCTTTTTTTCTTATTTTTTTTAATTTAAAAAAAAAATCATTCACCTCCAGAAACTTCCTGCCTTCACTAACCTATAAGCTATGTGCATAACACTAGCAATCTCAAAACATCCAATTCAAGCTGCAGGATTTTTGCATATATGTTTGAAAACCACACATATAAAAATTGAACCACCGCTCCCTTCAGTGAATTCTCTTTCTCAGGTGAGCTCCACACTCTCCAGGGGCCTCAAATATGGAGAAGCAACCACCTGGGCACCAGGCTTTGTACCACGTGTCTGGCAGAATTCCCTTTGCTGGAACAGGTCCATGGAACACTCCCCTCAGATTCAGATGGCCATAGCTATTCTAATTTGGATTATAACTATCACTATTGCATAGGGAAGGAAGGAGAAAAGGAGGGAGGGAGGGAGGGAAGGAAAGAAAAAAGGAAGGAGGGAAGGAAGGACTGCAACACCAAGCTGCCTCTAGAGAAAAAAATAGTAATAGACAATGATAAATATCTTTAGCCATCCAAAACAATCCCGATAAACTTTGGGTGAAAAACACTATCTGCATCCAGAAGAGGAACTAAGGAGACTGAATGTAAATCAACACATGCTATGTTCACTTTTTTTTCCTGTTTTTTTTTTTTAATCTCTCCCATGGTTTTTCCCCTTTTGCTCTGATTTTTTTTTTCTCCCAACATGATTCCTAAAGCAAAAAGCAAAAAACAAAAAATCCATACAGAAAGGTAGCCAGGAGCCATGATTCTAGGGTCCTGCCTGAGAAGACAGTAAGAATTTAAGTAAACCTCATAGAAGCACTATGACTAGGGACCACCAGAGGTATTAGATTCTTCTAATATTCTAAGAGAAATACAAAATAAAAGAATAGTAATTCCACAAGTAGAAGAAAAGTCTTAGAAGGGAAAAAATATGGCTTGCCCATCAGGACTATAACTGTAGTCTGAAGAAATGAAGAGAAAGGAACTGAAATTATAAGTGAAATAAGAGCTCTGAAAGATAGAATTGGAAAGAGAATAAATATCTTAAAACAGTAGGAGAAAAACTTTACCCAAGTAATGGAGTCAGAAAATTAGGATGTAACAAACAGAACTCAATGATTCCATGAGACAGGGATTATTAGAATAAAAGCAAAAGACTAAAGAAGTAGAAAAATGTAAAGTTATACAGTGTTAAAAACAACTAATCTGGAAAACATACTGAAGAGAGAATTTAAAAATCACTGAACTCCCTGAAAAACAAGCAAACAAAAAATGGGATACTACATTTAAAAAAAAAAAGTTAAAAAACTGTCCAGAAATCCCAAAAGATTTATGATAAAAATGTTAAACCCTATCTACCCATCCATCCAGTAGCGCCACTACTGAGTCTGTATCACAAAGAAGTCATTAAAAAGAGCAAAAGGGTCCACATATGCAAACATGTTTGTAGCTCTCCTTTTTGTGGTGGCAAGGAATTGGAAAATGAGTCCCTATCAATTAATAGCTGAATAAGTTATAGTATATAAAAGTAATGGAATAGTATTCTATTTTTTTAAAAAATGATGCACAGGGTGATTTCAGAAAATTCTGGAAAGTCTTACAGGAAATGATGCTGAGTGAAGTGAGCAGAACCAGGAAAAACACACACAACAACAAGATTGTGAGATGATCAACTATAATAGACCTAGCTCTTTTCAGCAATTCAGTGACCCAAGGCAATTCCAATGAACTTTGGATAGAAAATGTCATCTTCATCCAGAGAGACCTGTGGAAACTGAATACAGATCAAAGCATACTATTTTCATCTTTCTTTTTCTTTTTTTTTTCCTTTCTCATGGTTTTTCTCTTTTGTTCTGATTTTTCTTTTTCAAAATGATTCATATGGAAATGTTGAAAATGAATGTACATTGTATGAACTGATGCTAAGTGAAATGAGCAGAACCAGGAGATCAATATATACAGCAACAACAAGACTACATGATGATCAATTCTGATAGACATAGTTCTCTTCAGCAATGAGATGTTTCAAACCAGTTCCAGTTGTTCAATGATGAAGAAAGCCATATATACCCAGGGAGAGGCCTGTGGGATCTGAATGTGGACCACAACATAGCATTTTCATGCTCTCTATTGATGTTTGCTTGCATTATCTTTCCCTTCTCAGATTTTTTTTTCTTGTAGATACAATTTTTCTTGTACAGCAAGATAATTGTATAAATAGATATACACATATTCTATTTGTCAAGTATTTTAACATAATTAACATGTTTTAGACTTCCTGCCATCTAGTGGAGGGGGTGGGAGAAGGGGGGAAAATTTGTAACAGAAAGCTTTGTAAGGGGCAATAGTGAAAAATTACCTATGCATATGTTTTGCAAATAAAAAGCTTTAATAAAAAATTTTTAAATGAATGTATATGTATAACATATTAGATTGCTTGTTAGAATGGAGAAGGGGGAGGTAAAGAAGGGAGGGAGAAAAAAACTTGGAATTCAAAATCTTACCAAAATGAACTGGAAAACCATTTTTACACATAATTGGAAAAATAATATGCTATTAAAATAATTTTTTTAAAATGTTACCCACCAATGTTTCAGACCAGTTCCAATTGTTCAGTGAAGAAAGCCATATACACCCAGAGAGAGGGATGTGAAATGTGTATCACAACATAACATTTTCATGCTCTCTATTGATGTGTGCTTGCATTGTGTTTCCTTTCTCTGATTTTTCTTTCTTGTAGATATGATTTTTCTTGCACAAAAATGATAAGTGTAGAAATATGTATACATATATTTGATTTGTCAAGTATTTTAACATAATTAACATGTAGTGGATATCCTGCCATCTAGGGGAGGGGTGGGGAGTGGGGGAGGGAAATTTGTAATAGAAAGCTTTGTAAGGGTTAATGTTGAAGAATTACCCATACATATGTTTTGCAAATAAAAAGTTATACTACAAATAAATAAATAAATAAAATGTTACCCACCTTAATCATAAAGAAGTGATAAAAAGAGAGAAGTATAAGAATCAGAAACTGAGGTTTGGAACTGGTATATAAAGAAAGCACAGCAGAGTAAGAATAGATCACTTCAAATTAGAGCACCATTGGTTTTCAGATTTTTTTCCATTCCCTTCTTGTTTGTAAAAAGATGGTGAAAGATAACAGAAAAAATAATTAGAGGTTCTGGTGAAAAGAAATACATGATTAACTATAAACAGTAATTATAACATAAACACATACACATATATATAAACTATGAACAAGAATGGGAAGAACTCACCCATAAAATGGAGGAGAGTAGAATGGATTAGAAAGCAAAAACCAACAATATATTATTTTCAAAAAACACATTTGAGACAAAGATTTCAGAAATAAAATCAGTGTCTGGAACAGAATTTTTATGGTTCAGGTAATTAGAACAATAAGAGTAGCAATCATATTGTCAAACAGAGCAACATTAAAAAAAGATAACAGTTTAAAAAAGATAAACTATAAGAAACAACCAATAAGATGATTTTAGAGAGGCCTGGAAAGACCTATATGAACTGATGCTAAGTAAAATGAGCAGAACCAACAAGCAACAAGACTACACAATGATCAATTCTGATGGACATGGTTCTCTTCAACAATGAGGTGATTCAAACCAGTTCCTATTGTTCAGCAATGAAGATAGTCATATACATCCAGAGAGAGGCCTGTGGGAACTGAGTGTAAACCACAGCATAGAATTTTAACACTTTCTGTGAATATTTGGTTCCTTTTTGTTTTCCTTCTTAGGTTGTTTTTTTTTTTTCTCTTTCTAGACCTGATTTTTCT
>JAJPUD010006727.1:98866-110454 GCA_023553655.1 Myrmecobius fasciatus | reverse complement strand
TTTTTTTCAGATCATGATACAATAAAAATCACATGCAATTATAAGGCCAGAAGAAAATAGACCAAAAGTTAATTAGAAATTAAATAATCTAATCCCAAAGAATGAATGGGTGAAACAGCAAATTATAGACACAATCAATGATTTCATCCAGGAGAATGACAACAATGAGACAATATACCAAAATTTGTGGGATACAGCCAAAGCAGTTAGAAGGGGTAATTTTATATCTCTAGATGCTTACTTGCATAAAGTAGAAAAAGAGGTCAAAGAATTGGGCTTACAATTTAAAAGGCTAGAAAAAGGACAAATTAAAAACCCTTGATTAAATATTAAATTGGAAATTCTGAAAATAAAAGGGGAGGTTAATAAAATTGAAAATAAGAAAGCTATTGAATTAATAAATAAAACTAAGAGTTGGTTTTGTGAAAAAAAAAACCCAACAAAATAGATAAGTCTTTAGTAATTTAATTAGAAAAAGGAAAGAAGAAAATCAAATTGATAGTCTCAAAAATGAAAAGGGAGAACTTTCCTCCAATGAAGAGGAAATTAGAACAATAATTAGGAGTTACTTTGCCCAACTTTATGCCAATAAATTTGATAATCTAAATAAAATTGAGGAATATCTACAAAAATATGGAATTCCCAGGTTACAGAAGAGAAAATAAATTATTTAAAAAGCCCCATTTTAGAAAAAGAAATAGAACAAACTATTAATCAACTCCCTAAGAAAAAATCTCTAGGACCAGATGGATTTACATGTGAATTCTACCAAGCATCCAAGAACAATTAATTCCAATACTATATAAACTATTTGAAAAAATAGGGAAAGAAGGTGTTCTATCAAATTCCTTTTATGATACAGATATGGTGTTGATAGCTAAACCAGGTAGGGGAAAACAGAGAAAGAAAACTACAGACCAATTCCCTTAATGAATATTGTTGCAAAAATCTTAAATAAATTATTAGCAACGTGATTACAGAAAGTCATCCGCAGGATAATACACTATGACCAAGTAGGATTTATACCAGGAATGCAGGACTGGTTAAATATTAGGAAAACTATCAGTATAATCAACTATATTAATAACCAACTAACAAAAATCATATGATTATCTCAATAGATGCAGGAAAAGCATTGGGTAAAATCCAACACCCATTCCTATTAAAAACACTAGAGTATATAGGAATAAATGGGCTTTTCCTTAAAATGATTAATAGCATCTATTTAAAACCATCAGCAACCATCATATGTAATGGGGACAAACTAGAACCATTCCCAATAAGATCAGGAGTGAAAGAAGGCTGTCCACTTCCACCATTACCATTGTATTAGAAATGTTAGCTTTGGCAGTAAGAGAAGAAAAAGAGATTAAAGTAATTAGAATAGGTCATGAGGAAACTAAATTATTACTCTTTGCAGATCATATGATGGTATACTTAGAAAACCCTAGAGCCTCAACTAAAAAACTGTTAGAAACAATTCATAACTTTAGCAAAGTTGCAGGATACAAAATAAATCCACATAAATCATCAGTATTTTTACATATTACCAACAAAGTTAGCATCAAGAGATACAAAAAGAAATTCCATTCAAATGACCAGCAGAATGATTTCAAAGTGAACTGGACAGACTTGCATGAATTTATGCTAAGTGAAATGAGCAGAACCAGGAGATCATTATACACAGCAACAACAAGACTGTATGATGATCAATTCTGATGGACATGGTTCTCTTCAACAATGTGATGTTTCAAACCAGTTCCAGTTGTTCAGTGATGAAGCAAGCCATATATACCCAGGGAGAGGCTTGTGGGATCTGAGTGTGGATCACAACATAACATTTTCATGCTCTCTATTGATATTTGCTTGCATTTTGTTTTCCTTCTCTGGTTTTTTTTTTTCTCGTAGATCCGATTTTTTTTGTACAGCAAGATAACTATAAATATGCATACATATATTCGATTTGTCATGTATTTTAACATAATTAACATCCATTAGACTTCCTGACATCTAGGAGACAAGGTGGAGGGAAGGAGGGAAACATTTGTAACAGAAAGCTTTGCAAGGGTAAATGTTGAAAAATTTCCCATGCATATGTTTTGCAAATAAAAAGCTTTAATAAAGAAAGCATCTTTCCATTCAGGTTCACATTTGATCCAACAAGGTTATGGAAGAAGGTCTTATCCACCCTGATTTACAGATGAGGAAAATGGTTCTAAAGGATTAGAATGTCTTCATGAAAAAGTGCTCCAAATCACTAATGATCAGAGAAATGCAAATTAAGACAACTCGGATACCACTACACCCCTGTCAGATTGGCTAAGATGACAGGAAAAGATAATGAGGAATGCTGGAGGGGGTGTGGGAAAACTGGGACACTGATACATTGTTGGTGGAACTGTGAACAGATCCAACCATTCTGGAGAGCAATCTGGATCTATGCTCAAAAAGTTATCAAACTGTGCATATCCTTTGACCCAGCAGTATTTCTATTGGGCTTATATCCCAAAGAGATCTTAGAGGAGGGAAAGGGACCCGCATGTGCAAGAATGTTTCTGGCAGTCCTTTTTGTAGTGGCAAGAAACTGGAAACTGAATGGATGCCCATCAATTGGAGAGTGGCTGAATAAATTATGGTATATGAATGTCATGGAATATTATTGTTCTGTAAGAAACGACCAGCAGGACGATTTCAGAGAGGCCTGGAGAGACTTGCATAAACTGATGCTGAGTGAAATCAGCAGAACCAGGAGAACATTATACACAGCAACAAGACTATACGATGATCAATTCTGATGGACATGGTTCTCTTCAACAGTGATGTGATTCAAACCAGTTCCTATTGTTCAGCGATGAAGATAGTCATATACATCCGGACAGAGGCCTGAGGGAACTGAATGTGAACCACAACACAGCATTTTAATGCTTTCTGTGAATATTTCCATGCATTTTGTTTTCCTTCTTAGGTTGTTTTTTTTTTCTCTCTTTCAAGATCTGATGTTTCTTTTGCAGTAAGATAACTGTATAGATATGTGTACATATATTGGATTTGTCATATAATTTAACATATTTAACATGTATTAGATTACCTGTCATCTAGGAATGGGGGTAGAGGGAAGGAGGGGAAAAGCTTGGAACAAAAAAAAAGTTTTGCAAAGGTCAATTTAGAAAAATCCCTCATATGTTTTGTAAATAAAAAGCTTTCAATAAAAAGAAAAAGAATTAGAGTGTGTTGTCTAAAGTTACAAAACAAATTTATGAATGGCATAGCCAAAATTTAGAAAATCAGGTTTCTTTTACTCATAAACCAGTGTTTTCTCATCAATATACATAGCATCTGAATAGAGAATACATCACTTTTTTTTTTACTTGCCTAAAAAGAAAAGATGGGGTGGAGTAGAGAATATTGTTTTCCTGGATAGAAAGGTACCAATATTGCTTTGGTATTAAATTCCCAGACTTAGGTATTGATATTGAATATTTAAAATCTTAAATTCTAAAACATCTGTGGAAAAGTAAGAGATTTTATTTTGTAATACTTTGGAGTGCTTGCAATTCACTTAACCCTGTTTTCTAAGTTCCTCATATGCAAAATGAGCTGGATAAGGAAATGGCAAACCACTCTAGTATCTTTGCCAAAAAACAAACAAACAAACAAACAAACAAACAAACAAACAAAATCAAATGGGGTCATGGAGAATCAGATATGATTAAAAATGATTGAACCTCAGAACTCAAATTCTAAGTTCATTTTCACCATTGTACATCATAGTAGTTACTCAATAAATGCCTGTGTTTCAGTCATTAGGCATATTGTTTTCTTGATGCTGATTACTTCACTGTGTCAGTTTGTATGCTTTCCTGTGCTTCTCCGATTTCCTCATAGTCATCATTTGTCACAGCACAGTGATATTTTAAGTGATTCACAGACCACAATTAATTTAGATATTCTGCAGTCTTTAGGTGTCTGTAAACTTTGAATTCATGGATCATAGATTCATGAATTCATGAAGCAGAGCTTCAGAAGTCAATTAGTTCAATACTTCATGTAACAGATCAGGGAACTGAGGTGCACAGATGTTAAGTGACTTAGCCAGCATCACAGAAACAGTAATTGTTAGATCTGGAATTAGAAGCCAAATCTTTCCAGCTCCAAAGTGTAATATTATTTATATTATACCAACTTGAAGAAAATGGAATTATTTTTAAGTCGTATGATTCAAGTAGTCAATTTTTTTTTTGCATTTGCTGTTTGGTAGAATTTATTTTTCTATACAGCTTTGCTCCATTTGATTACCCCTTGTATTATAATTCCAACTTTCCTATATTGCCTGTAAATTATCCATGGCCTTCCAGTTAGTTGATGCAGAGCACTTAGTGGAACTCTGGTTATTTGTTTTCTAATTAGTTGTTCTTTATTTAAATTTTATTCTTTCTCAATTATATATAAACAAAAATATTTAACATTCAATTTTTAAAATGTTGAGTTCCAAATTCTCTCCCTTCTCACCCCTGTGGTGAAGGCAAAAAATTTATATAGATTACATGTATATATATAATATATGTATATGCAGTCAAGTGAAACATATTTCCATAATAGAAATGCTGCCCCCCAAAAGACCATCCTCTAAGAAAAATTAAAAAAAAATTAAAAAGTATCTTTAATCTGCATTCAGACTCCATCAGATTTTCTCTGGAGATGGATAGCATTTTTCATTATAAGTTCTTCAGAAATGTCTTGGATCATTGCATTACTGAGAATAGCTAAGTTATTGACAATTGATCATCACATAATTTTACTATTATTGAGTGTAATGTTCTCCTTTTTCTGTTCATTTCATTTTGTACCAGGCTTTTGAAGACATCCTGCTTGTTATTTAATATATCACAAAAGTATCCCATCACAATCATATACATTCAGCCATTCCCTTAATTGATGGACATTCCCACAATTTTCAATTGGGGGCCACCACAAATTGAGCTGCTGTAAATATTTTGGTACATATTTTAAAAATCTCTTTGGGATACAGATCTAGTGGTGGTCATTGTTGTTATTTGTCCTTCATTCTTGAAGAGGACCGTGATGTCAGGGAGGTGATGGCATAACATACAAGTGAATTGGCTGTGCAAGATCACCTGCCAGCTGGGTTCAAAGACCAGATATAGATCAGGATGACTGGAGATGGCTGTGAATATGAAATCAATGCCTACTTTCTTCCATAATAATTTCCAGTTTTCCCAGTCATTTTTGTCAAATATGTGGTTCTTATTCCACAAGCTGGAGTTTTTGGGTTTCTCAAATACTAGATTACTATAAACATTGACTATTGTTTCTTGTGAACCTAACCTATTCCACTGATCAACTACTCTATTTCTTAATCATTACCAAATGATTTTGATGACTGCTGCTTTATAATATAGTTTTAGGTTTGGGCCTTCTTCTTTTTCATTTTTTTTTCATTAATTCCCTTGAAATTCTTGACTTTTGTTCTTCTAGATGAAATGTTATTATTTTTTCTAGCAGTGTAAAGTAATTTCTTGACAGTTTTATCGGTATGGCACTTGAATAAATAGATTAATTTAAAAAGATTTGTTATTTTTGTTATATTAGTTCATCCTACCCATGAGTACTTGATATTTTCCCAATTGTTTAGATCTAAGTTTATTTATGTGGAAATTGTGTAATTTGTGCCTATATAGTTCCTGGCTTTGTCTTGGCAGGTAGATTCCCAAATATTTTCTATTATCAACAAATATTTTAATGATATTTATCTTCACCAGGAGATCATTATACACAGCAACAACAATACTATATGACGATCAATTCTGATGGACATGGCTCTCTTCAACAATGAAATGTTTCAAACCACTTCCAATTGTTCACTGAAGAAAGCCATATACACCCAGAGAGAGGGATGTGAAATGTGGACCACAACATAATATTTTCATGCTCTTGATTGATGTTTGCTTGCATTGTGTTTCCTTTATCTGATTTTTCTTTCTTGTAGATATGAGTTTTCT
Organism: Myrmecobius fasciatus; assembly: GCA_023553655.1. Lineage (NCBI taxonomy): Eukaryota > Metazoa > Chordata > Mammalia > Dasyuromorphia > Myrmecobiidae > Myrmecobius > Myrmecobius fasciatus. The sequence goes on along the minus strand of JAJPUD010006727.1, from coordinate 104,434 downwards.
TGCACAACAATGATAAGTGTGGAAATATGTATACATATATTTGATTTGTCAAGTATTTTAACATAATTAACATGTAGTGGATATCCTGCCATCTAGGGGAGGGGTAGGGAGTAGGGAGGAAAAATTTGTAACAGAAAGCTTTGTAAGGGTTTATGTTGAAGAATTACCCATACATATGTTTTGCAAATAAAAAATGATATTTATCTTCATATCTCTTGCTGTTGGACTTTGTTGGCAGCATATATGATTCATGTGCATTTATTTTGTATCCTGCAACTTTGCTAAAGTTGTTGTTTCTGGTGTTTTTTTAGTTGATTCTATAGGATTCTCTAAGTATAGGATGGTATTAACTGCAAAAAGTGATAATTTTGTTTCTTCGTTACCCATTCTATTCCCTTTAATTTCTTTTCCCCCTTATTTCTAAAAAGAACATGTCTAATATAATGTTGAATAGTAATGATTATATTGGGCAATCTTGTTTCATCACTGATTTTACTGGGGAGGTTTCCAATTTATCCCCATTACATATAATGCTTGCTGATGGTTTTAGGTAGATGCTATTGATCATTTTAAGGAAAGCTCCATTTATTCCTATGCTCTTTAGTGTTTTTAACAGGAATGGGTGTTAGATTTTGTCAAATACTTTTTCTTCATCTATTGAGATAATCATATTTTCTGTTAGCTTGATTATTGATAAAATCAGTTATGCTAATAATTTTCCTAATATTGAACCAGCCCTGGCCTGGTATAAATCCTACTTGGTCATAGTGTATTCTCATGGTGATAAATTGCTGTAATCTCTTTGCTAATATTTTATTTAAAATTTTTTGCATCAATATTCTTTAGGGATATTTTTCTTAATTTTCTTTTTCTGTTTTGACCCTACCTGATTTAGGTATCAGCACCACATCTGTGTCATAAAAGGAATTTGGTAGGACTTCTTTCCCTATTTTTCCAAATAGGATGCATAGTATTGGAATTAATTACTCTTTAAATGTTTGGTAGAATTCTCATTTAAATCTATGTGGCTTTGGAGATTTTTTCTTAGGGAGCTGATTATAGCTTTTTCAAATCCTTTTTCTAAAATGAGACAATTTAAGTAATTTGTTTTCTCCTCTTAATCTGGGCAATCTATATTTTTGTAAGTATTCATCTATTTCACTTAGATTATCAAATTTATTGGCATACCATTGGGCAAAATAGATCCTAATTATTGCTTTAATCTCCTCTTCATTGGTGGCAACTTCCCTCTTTTCATTTTTGATACAACTAGTAGAGTTTTACTGTTTATTTCTTCTTGCAACTCTCTTAACATCTCTTCTATGAATCTGAATGTTATACCACTTGGTACATAAATATTTAGTATTGATATTACTTCATTATCTATGGTATCCTTTAGCAAGATGTAGTTTTCTTCCTTATCTCTTTTAATTAGATCTATTTTGCTTTTGCTTAAAAAAAGCAATCCTGTAATTTTGATTATATTAAGTTTAAAAGTTTATGTACAAATAAAACTAATGCAGACAAGATTAGGAGGGAAGCATCAAACTGGGAAATAATCTTTACATTTAATGGTTCTGATAAAGGCCTCATTTCTAAAATATATGGAGAATTGCCTCATATATATAAGAATTCAAGCCACTCTGCAATAGATAAGTGGTCAAGGGATATGAACAGACAATTTTCAGATGATGAAATTAAAACCAACTCTAGTCATATGAAAAGTTGCTCCAAATCACTATTGATCAGAGAAATGCAAATTAAGACAACTCTGAGGTACCACCACACACCTGTCAGATTGGCTAAAATGACAGGAAAAGATAACGATGAATGTTGGAGTGAATGTGGGAAAACTGGGACACTAATACATTGTTGGTGGAACTGTGAACGGATCCAACCATTCTGGAGAGCAATTTGGAGCTACACTCAAAAAGTTATCAAACTGTGCATACCTTTTGACCCAGCAGTGTTTCTGCTGGGCCTATATCCCAAGGAGATCTTAGAGGAGGGAAAGGGACCCACATGTGCAAGAATGTTTGTGGATAGCCATCAGTGGAGAATGGCTGAATAAATTATGATATATGAATGTTATGGAATATTATTGCTCTGTAAGAAATGACCAGCAGGACGATTTCAGAGAGGCCTGGAAAGACTTGCATGAACTGATGCTGAGTGAAATGAACAGAACTAGGAGATCATTATACACAGCAACAACAGTATTACATGATGATCAATTCTGATGGACATGGCTCTCTGCAACAAAGAATTGTCTCAAACCAGTTCCAATTGTTCACTGAAGAAAACCATATGCACCCAGAGAGAGGGATATGAAATATGGACCACAACATAACATTTTCATGCTCTCTATTGAGGTTTGCTTGAATTGTGTTTCCTTTCTCTGATTTTCCTTTTTTTCTTGTAGATAGGATGTTTCTTGCATAACCTGTCAAGTATTTCAATATTATTGACATGTAGTGGACTTCCTGCCATCTAGGGGAGGGGAGGGGACTGGGGGTAAAAGTTGTAATGGAGAGCTTTGTAAAGATCAATGCTGGGGAACTACCCATACATATGTTATACAAATAAAAAGCTTTAATTTAAAAAAAAAGAAAAAAGCAATCCCGACATCAGGATGGCTACCTCTGCTTTTTTTTTTAAGCCGAAGCATACTAGATTCTCTTTCAACCTTTTGCCTTTATTCTGTATGTATCGCTTTGCTTCAAATGTGTTTCTTGTAAACAACATATTGTAGGATTCTGGTTTTAATCTAGTGTGCTATCCACTTCTATTTTATAGGTGAATTTATCCCATTCACATTCACAGTTAAAATTCCTAACTCTGCATTTCCTGCCATTCTATTTTCCCAGGTTATAATTTTTTCTTTCCTTACCCCCTTTCTATCCTCACCGGTGTTTTGTTTCTGATCACTACTTACCTCAATCTGCCCTCTCCTTTTTCAGTCCTTCCCCCTTTCTTATCCCTTTTCCCTTTTACTTCAGTTCTCTTTTCTTTTAATTTTCCCTTTTCTTTGCTTTCCCCTTTCCTCTCCTTCTTCCATATAGGGTGAGACAAGTTTCTATATCAAACTAAATATGTCTGATATTCTCTTTGAGCCAAATCTGATGAGATTTTAAGGTTCAAACAATGGTCATCCCCCTCTGTTCTTTCTCTCAATTGAAATAGATCTTTTTTGCTTCTTCATATGATGTGATTTACCCCATTTTACTTTCCCTTCTTTCTTTCCTTCCACTTTCATTTCTTTTCTTTTTTATATCATCACAATGAAGTAAAATTATACCTACAACTTCTAAGTATATCTGTAACAAAGATACAGTTCTCAAGAGCTACACATATCATCTTATGTAGGGATGTAAACATTTTAACCTTTAAAGAACGTAATTGTTTTTCCCTTTTTGCCTTCTTATACTTCTCTTGATTTCTGTATTTGAAAATCAAATCTTTTGTTCAGCTCTCATATTTGCATCAAAAATAATTGAACATACCCTATTTCATTGAATGCCCATCTTTTCCCCTAAAAGATAATGCCTAGTTTTGCTGGGTAATTGTTTCTTGGCTACAATCCAAGCTCCTTTGCTCCCCTCCCCCCAAGTAGTATCATTGTCTGGATCCTTTGATCCTTTAAAGTGGAAGCTGCTAGGTCTTGGGTAATCCTGATTGTGGTTCCTCCATATTTGATTTTTTTTTTCTTTCTGGCTATTTGCAGTATTTTCTTTTTGATCTGATTATTCTGGAATTTTGGAGTTTTTATTTTGGAGTTTCTTTTAGGAGGTTATTGGTGAATTATTTTAATGGCTATTTTAACCTCTGATTCTACAGTATCAGGGCAATTTTCCTTGATGATTTCTTGAAAGGTGTTGTCTAGGCTCTTTTTTTTTTTCATTGTGGTTTTTTAGCTAGTCTAATAATTCTTATATTGTCTCTCCTATATCTATTTTCCAGGTCAGTTGTTTTTGCAATGAGGCATTTCTTTTATTTTTTCAATTTTTTTTGGTTTTGGTTGACTGATTCTTGATGTCTCATTGAGTCATTCACTTCCATTTGTTCTATTCTAATTTTTAGTGAATTATTTTCTTCATTTAGCTTTTTTTAACCTCTTTTTGCATTTGGCCAATTGAACTTTTAACTGAGTTGTTTTGTTCATTGGATTTTTCCCTATTTCACCAATTCTGTTTTTTAAGGAGTTGTTTTCTTTTTCCATTTCCCCAAATCTATTTTAAGGAGTTATTTTCTTTATACAATGTTTGTGTTAACTTGTCCAAACTCTTCTGCAGAGCTATCATTTCTTTTCCCTATTTTTCTTTTATTTCTCTTTTAAGATGCTTTTTGAATTTTTCCAAGAGAGCTTTGTGAGATGGAGGCCAACTCATATCACCCTTTGAGACTTTATATGGAAGTGTTAAGTGTCCTTAGGATTTGAGATCTGTTCTTCTCTGACTTCATAATAACTATCTATGGTTAAAGCTCTTTTTTTGCTCATTTTTAAAGGTTGACAACTGATCCTAGAGTCAAGAGAAGATTGTCCTGACCTTCCTTTACAGGGTGACAGGGGTTTTATACTGCCCTGGGGCCAGTGATGCTGGCTTTCTTCCCACCTGGATGGGTCTGAGCAAGTCCCCTCTGTTAAGCTGGGGTTTGTCAGTATTTTCTTCTCTAGTTGCATTTGAAGTCTAACAACTAATTTACTGATCCACTGGCTTCTGAACCAAGATAGAGTAGCCAGTGCTACTGTATTGAGGCTAAGTGCCTCCCACTAGAATCTCCAGGCCTCTCCACTCTGGGCTTCTCTGCACTGTGCCTGTGATGGGCTGTGTCTCCCCCTGCCTGATTGAGACGGACCCTTCCTGAAGTCCTTCCAAGATATGTTCTGTTGGAAATTTTTTACACTCCAAATATTTGTGGGTTCTGTGACTCCAAAATCCATTCAGAAGTTTAATCTGGTATTGATTTTCAGGAAAGCCAGGAAGACCTCCAGTAAAATCCTGTCTACTCTACCATCTTGGCTACACCTCCCCACTCTTCCTCTTGGCACTTTTCACCAATGAGATGATTCAAGGAAATTCCATTAGACATGGAAAGATGCCATCCACATACACACAGAGAGCTATGGAGTCTTAATGCGGATCAAAGCATAATATTTCACTTTTTATGCTGCTGTTGTGTGTTTGCTTGTTTTTTTTCTCATGTTTTTTTTCAATTTTGATCTGATTTTTTTTGCATAGGATGAATAATATGAAAATATGTTTGGAAGAAGTGCACATTTTAAACCTATATTGGGTTACTTTCTGTCATAGGGGAGTGGAAAGGAGCGAGAGAGGGAGAAAAAAATTGGAATACAAGATTTTGCACAAGTAAATGTTGAAAACTATCTTTGCATGTATTAGGAAAAATAAAATACTATTAAAAAATAAACACTACCCTGCAGAAGGGGGCTAACACTCCTCCATTCAATGGTTTAGAAACTCTTTCCCCTTGGGCACACTGATTACAGAGGTTGAAGATGAATTGACTAAAATCTTATCTGCTCTTTGAACTCCTTTCTCTTTTGTT
>JAJPUD010006727.1:47802-98856 GCA_023553655.1 Myrmecobius fasciatus | reverse complement strand
TCTTTTCCTAGTTTAATCATGTCAACTTTCAACTGATATACCCAAAGAAACTCATTTTAGTTCTAAAACTTCTAAACTTTATGGGAAGGAAACCTTACTTGACTAGGCAAATATCCGCTGGGCCTCATTTTTCTAGATAGAAAAGGAATAGCATGAAATTGTATCCAGAAAATGACCTTTTTTGTCCTCCCCTCCATTCTTCTCATGGTCTTTCCTTCTATGTGAATCACAGTGTTTGGACTGGTGGAAAGATGCTGAAAATGCCCATGACCACTTTCTTACTCCACTTCCTCTCCCCCACCCCAAAATCACAGAGTGATCTCTCAACATTGCATTTAATTTTAGAGTAACATGTCAGATTTCAAAAACTTTTCATTTATTTTATAACCTCAATTATCCAAAACATATCTAAGGACCAAAAGTAAAATAGTCACAAAAATCATGATCTTTTCTCATGGCAGAACATCTCAGATCTTTGACAGAGTCATAATTCTCAATAAAATTAAACACGTATTTTCCTTCTCTAATCCATCCTCCACAATGCTGCCAAGTTGATAGATGTGATCATTTTATTCTTGTGCTCAAGAAGTTACTATACTTCTCTTGTGCTTCTAGGCAAAAGTACAAACTCCTGTGACTTTTAAAGTCCTTAACAATTTGGTTGAAGGCTATATTTCTCAGCTAAATTCACATTATTCTCCTTTATGGAGTTTACATTGCAGCCAAATTGATTAAATCATGACATCTCATTTCTCGTCTTTTTGCCTTTGCACATAATTCTCCATTCCTGGAACTTAAAGCCTTTTCTCTGTCTCCTAGAGTCCCTAGTTTGCTTCAAAACTCGGTTAAAGTGCTTTCTCCTATAAGAAGCCTACTCTGATCTCTGTTCCTTCCTCTACCAAGTTTCTACTGTTCTTGCCCTGAAAATTACTTTGTATTTTCATTTTAATTTCCTATACCTGAATCTTTTGTCTTTTTGTCCATCCATCCATCCATCCATCCATCCATCCATCCATCCATCCATCCATCCATCTACTTACCTATGTACATAACTATATTGTATTTACCTCCCTACTTACATATGAATGTATTTATATATGTTTATATAAGCTAGAAGGCTCAGTGGATAGAATGTTAGGCCTTGAATAAGGAAGACCTAAATTCAAATCAAGCCTTAGACATTTACTAGTTGTGTAAGCCTGGACAAATCATTTGAATTCTTTTTGTCTTAATCCATTGGAGAAGGAATTGGTAAACCACTCCATGTATGTTTGCCAAGAAAATACAATGGACAGTTGCTCCACAGAGTTATGAAGAGTTGGATGTCAACAATATAGCTACCTATATATTCACCTACATATATACATATATACGTACATATGTATATACCTCTTTACATATTGTTTTCTCCCAATAGAAAGCAAGTTTCTTGTGGACAGAGACTATTGCATTTTGATTCTGAAAACCCAGTGCCTGGCACATTAGGGACTTAATAAATGCTTGATGAATGAAGAATGGGGACAGGTCCTAACCTATTCCCTTCTTCACCAGTAAAAATCCCTCATAAGAAGCTTTGTTAACATAGCTTCTATATATTAACACCCACCTCTTAAAAAAAAAAGGAATATAAGCTGAAGGAAGACTAAAGAAAAATTATTATGCTTATAAAGATTGCTTTGGTGTCTACAATCTTTTTATGTTCTCTTTCCATCTTTATTTGCATATTCTTCTGATTCTTCACATGCTTAGGATTCTCCTTTCCAGTACCTTCCTGCTAGTTAAATAAGACATTATATATATATATATATATATATATATATATGAAAAAAATATATATATTTTACTGAAAAAATGTGGTAACACACACAATGAATTTTGTTTTTAAGTTTCTTTTTTCTAATTTTGGAATAAAAGATTTTATTTCTTGCTAAAAGAAATTCCAACTAGGAAAAAGAACAAGTTTTTTTTTTTAATATTTATTTCACAATAGAAAAAGAAAAACGGGGAAAAAACATATTGCCAGAATGTGAGAGAACTCAAAATATGAGATAATAAATAAAATACATGAAAGCTTGTATAATAAATACTATACATTGTGTTCAGAGCTATCCATCTTTTCTTTGTTACCTTGTAGATCTTTTTTGTTCTCTGCTGTACACATTTTATTCTTTTCCCTTCTTGCCTATCCCCTCAAAAATGTTACAATTAACTTCCAATATATTTACTTATACATATATACACATACATACTATATAGATAGATAGATAGACATAAATATTTATAATAATATGTACATTCAAACATGGATATGTATAATACATATGTGAATATGTGTGTATACATATATATGTATATAGTATACACATATGCATGTATGTAAGGGTATACTATACTTGCTCTATTCTCTGAAGGTAGATAACATCTCACTTCATAATTTCAAGTCTTTCCACATTTTTCTAAATTCATGAGCTCATCATTTTCTATGCTACAGCAATATCCCAACTTTATATAGTCTAGTTATTTTAAATAGTCTAAAACAATAATGATTAATAGGGCTGGCATAAAATTGAGCTTCCTTAATTTTTTTTCTTAAATCTATTGTAGCTTTAACTTTGTCTGAGATCAATGAATACTACTCCTGATAATTGTTATGTTTGTGTATTTCATATTTCCGAACCCAACTAACTCCTCTGCTTTACTTCTACTCACTACTTTGCCTTGCAAATTGCAGTCTATCCCATCCCTCCTTTATCATTTCCCTCTATACCTTCTCTCCCTCTTTATCCCATTATTGTTAATCTAAACACCTTATCCCATTTCCATTAATCTATATACTCTTTCTATATTCCCCCCAACTTTCTTTACGAAAGTAGGAGATTTTTATACATAAATATATATATATATATATATATATATGTATTGTTCCTTCTTTAAACCATTCCCAATATGAGTAGGATAAAACACTACCAGTCCTATTCCCTCATCTTATTCCTCAATTCTTGCTCTCCCACTTCATTTGTATAATATAATTATTCTTTTTATCTTTTCCCACATAGTTTTGCTTTCTAGAATCATTTCATATTAAGTTCTACCCCAATCGTTCTTTCAACCAACCTATTTACTAATGACAATCTTAGACATATGGTTTACATTTATATGTAAACAGTTTGTTCTTATTGAGTCCCTTGAAATCAGTCTTTAAATGTTTACCTTATATTTCTCTTGGATCTTACATGTCAAGTTTTCTATTAAGGTTTCTTTGCATGGAGTAAAAACTTGAAAGTCTGGCAATTCATTGAATGTTCAATTTTTCCATTCAGGATTATGCTTTAATTTTGCTGGGCATGATACACATACACACACACAGTGTTCTTATTATTTTTAATTTTTCTTCAGACTCATTTGATTTTGAAAGTCTTTTTAAGGTTCTTCAAAGAATTATTTTTGAGCAAGTGACCATTTAATGCTATTATTTGGGGACGGAGAACTTTTTTTTTTACTTCAGTATCCTCCTTTGGACATGAATCTTAGTCTTTCCTATTCTCATAGTAATTTTCTATGGTTGGGTTCTTTCTCTTTTGCCTGCTTATTTTTATTTTTATTTATTTTTTTGTTTTTATTAACTTTTTTTTATTAAAGCTTTTTATTTGTATAACATATGTATGGGTAGTTCCCCAGCATTTATCTTTACAAAGCTTTCCATTACAAATTTTACCCCCTGTCTCATCCGCTCCCCTAGATGGCAGGAAGTCCACTACATGTTAATAATATTGAAACACTTGACAAGTTGTGCAAGAAAAATCCTATCTACAAGAAAAAAAAATCAGAGAAAGGCAACACAATGCAAGCAAACATCAAGAGAGATCATGAAAATGTTACGTTGTGGTCCATATTTCATATCCCTCTCTCTAGGTGTATATGGTTTTCTTCAGTGAACAATTGGAACTGGTTTGAGACAATTCTTTGTTGCAGAGAGCCATGTCCATCAGAATTGATCATCATGTAATATTGTTGTTGCTTTGTATAATGATCTCCTGGTTCTGCTCGTTTCATTCAGCATCAGTTCAAGCAAGTCTCTCCAGGCCTCCCTGAAATCGTCCTGCTGGTTGTTTCTTACAGAACAATAACATTCCATAACATTCATATACCATAATTTATTCAGCCACTCTCCAATTGATGGGCATCCCTTCAGTTTCCAGTTTCTAGCCACTACAAAAAGGGCTGCCACAAACATTCTTGCACATGTGGGATCCTTTCCCTCCTCTAAGATCTCTTTGGGATATAGGCCCAGTAGAAACACTGCTGGGTCAAAGGGTATGCACAGTTTGACAACTTTTTCAGCATAGCTCCAAATTGCTCTCCAGAATGGTTGGATCTGTTCACAGTTCCACCAACAATGTATTAGTGTCCCAGTTTTCCCACATCCCCTCCAACATTCATCGTTATCTTTTCCTGTCATTTTAGCCAATCTGACAGGTGTGTGGTGGTACCTCAGAGTTGTCTTAATTTGCATTTCTCTGATCAATAGTGATTTGGAGCAACTTTTCATATGACTAGAGATGGTTTTAATTTCATCATCTGAAAATTGTCTGTTCATATCCCTTGACCACTTATCTATTGAAGAGTGGCTTGAATTCTTATATATATGAGACAATTCTCTATAAATTTTAGAAATGAGGCCTTTATCAGAACCATTAAATGTAAAGATGATTTCCCAATTTGATGCTTCCCTCCTAATCTTGTCTGCATTTGTTTTGTTTGTACAGAAACTTTTTAACTTAATATAATCAAAATTATTCATCTGGTGTTCAATTAGGAGTTCCAGGTCTTCTTTGGACATAAATTTATTCCATCTGCACAGGTCTGAGAGATAAACGTTCCTCTAACTTGCTTACAAAGTCCCTCTTTATATCTAGATCATGAACCCATTTAGATCTTATCTTGGTATGTGGTGTTAGGTATGGGTCAAACCCTAATTTCTTCCACAATAGTTTCCAATTTTCCCAGCAGTTTTTTTTTCCGAATAGTCAGTATTTATCCCAAAAGCTGGGGTCTTTGGGTTTATCGAATACTAGATTGTTAAGGTTATTGCCTAGATTGTCCTGATATCCTATCCTGTGCCACTGATCGACTGCTCTATTTCTTAGCCAGTACCAAACGGTTTTGGTGACCGCTCCTTTTTAATATAGGTTTAGATCTGGTGCAGCAAGGCCACCTTCATCTGCCTTTTTTTCATTAATCCCCTTGAGATCCTTGACCTTTTGTTCTTCCAAATGAACTTTGCTACTATTTTTTCTAGATCTGTAAAATAATTTCTTGGGAGTTTGATTGGTATGGCACTAAATAAGTAGATTAGTTTGGGTAGTATTGTCATTTTTATTATGTTCGCTCTGCCTACCCATGAGCACTTAATATTTTTCCAATTGATTAGGTCTGATTTTATTTGTGTGGAAAGTGTTTTGTAATTTAGTTTGTATAGTTTCTGACTTTTCCTTGGCAGATAGATTCCCAAATATTTCATCCTATCATCTGCTATTTGGAATGGAATTTCTTTTTGCATCTCTTGCTGCTGAACTTTGTTGGTAATATATAAAAATGCTGATGATTTATGTGGATTAATTTTGAATCCTGGAACTTTGCTAAAGTTGTGAATTGTTTCTAGTAGTTTTTTAGTTGAGTCTCTAGGGTTCTCTAAGTATACCATCATGTCATCTGCAAACAGTGATAATTTGGTTTCTTCATTACCTGCTCTGATTCCTTTTATCTCTTTTTCTTCTCTTATTGCTAAAGCTAACATTTCTAATACAATATTGAATAGTATTGGTGACAGTGGGCAGCCTTGTTTCACTCCTGATCTTATTGGGAATGGTTTTAGTTTGTCTCCATTACATATGATGCTTGCTGATGGTTTTAAATAGATGCTACTGATCATTTTAAGGAAAAGCCCATTTATTCCTATACTCTCTAGTGTTTTTAATAGGAAAGGGTGTTGGATTTTATCAAATGCTTTTTCTGCATCTATTGAGATAATCATATGGTTTTTGATAGTTTGGTTATTAATACAATTAATTATGCTGATAGTTTTCCTAATATTGAACCAGCCCTGCATCCCTGGTATAAATCCTACTTGGTCATAGTGTACTATCCTGGGGATGATTTTTTGTAATCTCATTGCTAATATCTTATTTAAAATTTTTGCATCAATATTCATTAGGGAAATTGGTCTATAGTTTTCTTTCTCTGTTTTCACCCTACCTGGTTTAGCTATCAGCACCATATCGGTCTCATAGAAGGAATTTGGCAGTATACCTTCTGTCCCTATTTTCTCAAATAGTTTGTATAGTATTGGAATTAATTGCTCTTTGAATGTTTGGTAGAATTCACATGTAAATCCATCTGGCCCTGGAGATTTTTTTCTTAGGGAATTGGTTAATAGCTTGTTCTATTTCTTTTTCTAATATGGGGCTATTTAAATAATTTATCCTCTTCTGTTAACCTGGGCAATCTATATTTTTGTAGATATTCCTCCATTTCATTTAGATTATCAAACTTACTGGCATAAAGTTGGGCAAAGAAACTCCTAATTATTACTCTAATTTCCTCTTCATTGGAGGAAAGTTCTCCCTTATCATTTTTGAGACTAATAATTTGATTTTCCTCTTTTCTTTTTCTAATCAAATTAACTAAAGGCTTATCTATTTTGTTGGTTTTTTCATAAAACCAACTCTTACTTTTATTTATTAATTCAATAGTTTTCTTATTTTCAATTTTATTGATCTCCCCTTTAATTTTCAGAATTTCCAATTTGGTATTTAATTGAGGGTTTTTAATTTGGTCTTTTTCTAGCTTTTTTAATTGTAAGCCCAGTTCATTAATCTTCTCCTTCTCTGTTTTACGCAAGTAAGCATCTAGAGATATAAAATTACCCCTTATAACCGCTTTAGCCGAGTCCCACAAATTTTGGTATGTTGTCTCATTGTTGTCATTCTCCTGGATGAAATTTTCGATTGTGTCTATAATTTGCTCTTTCACCCATTCGTTCTTCAGGATTAGATTATTTAATTTCCAAATAACTTGTGGCCTATTTTCTCCTGGCCTTATATTACATGTGAGTTTTATTGCATCATGGTCTGAGAAGGATGCATTTACTATTTCTGCTTTTCTGCATTTGATTTTGAGGTTTTTATGCCCTAACACATGATCAATTTTTGTGTAAGTTCCATGAACCCCTGAAAAAAAAGTATACTCCCTTCTATCACCATTCAATTTCCTCCAGAGATCTATCATACCTAACTTTTCTAGCCTTTTGTTAACCTCCCTAACTTCTTTCTTATTTATTTTGGAATTTGATTTATCTAATTCTGAGAGAGCAAGGTTGAGATCTCCCACTAGTATAGTATTACTGTCTATTTCTCCTTGCATATCTCTTAACTTCTCCTCCAGGAATTTGGATGCTATACCACTTGGTGCATATATGTTAAGTATTGATACTGCTTCATTGTCTATGGAACCCTTTAGTAAAATGTAGTTTCCTTCCTTATCTCTTTTAATTAGATCTATTTTTGTTTTTACTTGATCTGAGATAAGGATTGCTACCCCTGCCTTTCTTTGTTCACCTGAAGCATAGAAGATTCTGCTCCAGCCCTTTACCTTCACTCTGTATGTATCTCTATGTTTTAGATGTGTTTCTTGTAAACAACATATTGTAGGATTCTGGCTTTTAATCCAGTCTGCTACCCGCTTCCGTTTTATGTGAGAGTTCATCCCATTCACATTCACAGTTAAAATAACTATATCTGTATTCCCTGCCATCTTATTTACCCAGAGTTATGATTTTCTCTTCCCTTTCCCCTCTCTCCCTTCCCCCCTCCCCAGTACTTTGCTCTTGATGACCACCTCCCACCAATAATCCTCCTCCCTTTAGAGTTCCTCCCTCCCCTTTATACCTTTTCCCTAATCCTTCTATTAATTTATCCCTTTCCTTTTCTCCCCTCCCTCCTACCTTCCCACAAGGAGGGTCAGTGCTTTCTTTGAAGCCAAATGTGTCTGATATACTCTCTTAGAGTCCAATCTAATGAGAGTAAGGTTTACACAATACTCATCGCCCTCCCTTCTTTCCCTCAATTATATTAGATCTTCTATGTCTCTTTATGAGATTTTGCCTTATTTTACCTCCTTTATTTTTACTTTATTTTGCCTCCTTTTCCCCCCTCCCCCCTTTTTCTTTTTCAGTATGGTATCCCTTCCACCTCTAATTTCTTTTCCATTATTATCAAAGAAAAATCAAATTATACTGCCATTCTTTAAAGGATATCTATAGTAGGAATATAGTTCTCAAGAGTTTTCCTTTTTACCTTTTTATGTTTCTCTTGAGTTCTCTATTTGGAGGTCAAATTTTTTGTTCAGATCAGGTCTTTTCATTAGAAATAGGTGAAATTCTCCTGTATCATTGAATGACCATCTTCTTCCCTGGAAGATGATGCTCATTCTAGCTGGATAACTTATTCTTGGCTGTAATCCAAGTTCTTTTGCCTTTCAGAATATCTGGTTCCAGGCCCTTCGATCCTTCAATGTGGAAGCTGACAGATCCTGTGTAATTCTAATGCCAGTTCCTCGGTATTTGAACTGTTTCTTTCTAGCTGCTTGCAATATCTTTTCTTTGGTGCGATAGTCCTGAAATTTGGCCACGATATTCCTTGGGGTTTTAATTTTGGGGTCTCTTTCTGGAGGTGATCGGTGAATTCTTTCAATGCCAATTTTGCCTTCTGATTCTAAAACATCAGGGCAATTCTCTTTCGTGATTTCCTGGAAGATAGCATCCAGGTTCTTTTTTTCATCGTGGCTTTCAGGGAGTCCGATAATCCTTAAATTGTCTCTCCTGGATCTGTTTTCCAAGTCAGTTGTTTTTCCTAGGAGATATTTCATATTTTCTTCTATTTTTTCATTTTTTTTTTGTTTTTGTTTAACTGATTCTTGAAGTCTTATTGAGTCATTTACTTCTATTTGTTCAATTTTAATTTTTAAAGTATTATTTCCTTCAGTTATCTTTTTTAGCTCCTTTTGTAGCTGGCCAATATAATTTCTGGATTCAATGCATTCTTTTTCCATTTTGCCAGTTTTATTTTTCAGTGAATTGTTGTCTTTTTCCAATTCACCCATTTTGTTTTTCAGTGAATTGTTGTCTTTTTCCAATTCACCAATTTTGTTTTTCAGTTCACCATTTTTATTTTCCAGTGAATTGGTGATTTTTTCCAATTCACCAATTTTGTTTTTCAGTGAACTGTTTTCTTTTTCCAGTTCACCAGTCCTATTTCCCAGTTTTTGATATTTCTTTTGCCCTGATCTCAATTTATTTCCCCATTCTTCTTCTAGCTCTCTTTTGAGATTCTTAATGCAATCATCCAGGTAAGCCTTCTGGAAGGGAGACCAGCTTAAGTCTGCCTTTGTGGCTTCATCTGGGATTGTTTTCATAATGTCAGGATCTGGGGACTGTTCTGTTTTTTCTCCATAAAAGCTTTCTATGGTGAGAGCTCTCTTCTGCTTCTTGCTCATGATTTAAAGTTGGGATATTGGTCAAAAGCCGAGAAAACTGCAACAATTTGTATTTGCCCTGGGGCAGTTTGCCGAGCTGACTTCCGGTCTGAGGCTGGTCGGGCTAGATTCGCACTAGGACCACGTTTTCAGCTGTTCTAGATCCACCCCCTTCCAAAGGCAGATCTGCCAAAGCACCTGCCCGCAAGCAGAGCAAAGTGGCCCAGGCCTCTCCCAGGGGCTTCCTGGGTGCCCAAAATCCGCCCCTCTATCGCAGACCTGACTTCCGCCCCGGCTGGAGTCCGATCGCGACCAGTGGCCGATTTCCCCTGAGGCTAACCTTCTCCGGAGTTCTTTCAAGGTAGATCTTTTATAGAAGTGCGTTGTAGTCCAAATGCTTGGCGGGGCCCTCACTCAGAAACCAGTTGGAAGGCTTACTTTGTCTGGGTTTGAGGGAATGTCGGAGGAGTTCACAGAGAAAGCTGTGCGCAGTTCGCCATCTTGGCTCCGCCCCCTGCTTCTTCATTTTTTTAGATAGTGTGGATGTCTCTTCAAGGCTTGGAAAAAATCTTTGCCCTGGGGCAATTCAGCGAATTAACTTAAGGTGGTGGGCAGGTGGAGGCTAGGACTAAATCGGGATTACTCCTTAAACAAGGCCAGTCTGCCAGAATACCTGCCCCCAATCAGGGCAGAGTGTCCCGAGTGCCTCAGATAAACTCCAGGTGTTTGGAGTTTGGAGTGTGGAGTTTCTGCCAGGATGAGCTGAGCTGAGTCCCACCCTCACTTCTGGCCTACACCGGAGTCCACTGTTTATCCCTCTGTCCGAGTTTGAAAAACCTGATATGAAGTTCTTCAGAAAGCAGTGTCCAAATATTTCTAGATTCGTTGACTTGAAGATCAGTTCAGAGGCTTATTTTATTGCTGATTTGAGAGAAGATCGGAAGAGGACGCAGAGTCACCTTTTCACTCTGCCATCTTGGCTCCGCCCCTTCATATCTCTTTTGTAGGGCATTATATCCTCCTTGCAATGATCTCATTTCATTTCCCCATTTTTCTTCTTAGTCTCTGAGATTCTTTATGCAATCTTCCAGGAAAGCCTTGTGAAATGGGCACCAGCTCATGTCTCCCTTTGTGGCTTCCTCTGGAGTTGCTTTGCCTTTGGCACCTCAAGATCTGAGATCTGTTCTTCTCTCTCTCCATAAAAGCTGTCTATGATGAGAGTTCCTTTTTGCTTTTTATTCATTTTTTAAGCTTGAAGTCTGTTCAAAACAAGGAAGCAACAGTTGATTTAATTTGCCCTGGGGCAATTCTGTTTAGTGACTTCTGGTGCTGGGCAATTGTGGCCAGGTCCAGTGTTCTCAGTGGTTTAAAATCTACCTTTTATAAAAGGCAAATCTGTCAAAACACCTGCTTGCAACTAGGACAGAATAGCCTAAGAGGCTCACAGAAACTTCCCAGGGAGGTGCTTAGAAACTGCAGTGGTCTGAGTCTTGGTCTGGCTTCCTGCCCTGTCTCCTCATCCTACTGTCTGGGCTGGATAGACTGTCCCCCCTATCTGACTGAAACAGACCTTTCCTGAAGTTCTTCTAAGGTAACTACTTCTGGGAATGTGTTGTACTGCTAATATTTTGGGGTGCTTTGACTCCAAAACCAGTTTAGATGCTTAATCTGCCATTAGTTTGAGAGAAGGTCAGAAGAGTTCACAGAGAGTTGTGTCTGCACTCTGCCATTTTGGTTCTGCCCTCTCAGAGTTCCAACTTTTACATTTCTCTCAACAATGTAATCTCTGAAGAAAAAAGGTGTATTTTTTTTTGTCCACTATCTCATCTGTCATTTCATGTAGCTCTGTGCTTCATGCAGACCAAGCACTGATTATCAAGGCAGAGAAGTTCAAGTCAGTAATCTTCAGCTTATTTTTTTTTGTCTTTTAAGATATTATATTCAAAGATCTCGGACTTTTGCTAGAAACTTCTATGTTTTGTGTGAACCTAATTCTAATTCTTTTATACTGAGCCACCTTTTGGGGAGTTGTTTTAGATGCTTGAAGGATTTTTTTTCTGGAGCTCTGGATTTTTGCTGTAATAATCCTAGGGCTTTTTCTTTCAGAGTTTCTTTTGTAGATATTTTTCTATTTTCATTTTGTTTTAGGGTCTAATAGACCTGGACAGTTTTCATTTATGGTTTCTTGAAATATTGTCCCTAGGGTTTTTTTTTAATTTTATTTTGATTTTCAGGGAGTCCAAGGATTCTAAAATATATTTTCTGGACTTGTCTTCCTCATCAATTTTTAAAATATTATATTTTTTTCTGTTCCCCTCCCCCCAGTCTTTTGATTGTATTTTCTTGCTGTCTCCTGTAGTCATTGATTCTTGTTTGGTCTGTTCTGGTTTTGGGGGAGTCAGCTTCTTATGTGAGGATTACACCTTTTTCATTTAAGCCATTTATTATCCTTTGATTTTTTTCCTCCAGAGCAACAGTTTCCAAACATTTTGGTTTCAGGTCTCATTTAAACTCTCAGAAATTATTGAAGACTCCAAAGTGTTTTTGTTAATATGTCATATCTAGTGATTTTTTTACCATGTTAGAAATGGAAATATCTTAGTATTATTATGAAGAGTTTTGACTTTATGGATTTCAGACTCCTTTTTGTTTTCCCACCTCCTAATTGGCTTCTGAGATAAACTTCCACCTATTCTGTATACATCTTGTATATTTCTTTCTCTCTCTGTTTGTATATACATATATACATATATGTATGTATATATATATACACACACATATATACATATGTATATATCTCAATATCAATCATTGTTTATATGTTGTCTCCCCTCTTAGAATGTGAGCTCCTTGAAATCAGGGAGTTTTTTTTTTGTTTGTTTTTAGTTTTTTCTTTGTTTCCTCAGCTTTTAGCACAGTGTCTGACACTTAGCAAGCACTTAATAAATAACAATTGGCTGAGTGACTGAGGGTGCCAACAAGACAGAAATCATTCAGTATAAGATTGCTAAGCCAGTGGAGGGAGGAGCCCAACATTCACCTTGTATGATCTTCATGGAAAGGAATTTACCAACCCTTCCCTTTCAATGTGGGAGTTTTCTACTGGAAGGCAGGTAATTAATTGGCTGGGTGCATACTGTCTCCTTTTGGCTTATAGATGTCATAACAACTGTTTTCTATGTTATAGAAAACAAAACAAGTCATATTCTAGGTATAAAATGAGTTATCTAATAATTTCTAAAAACAAATCTCATGCTTTAATTACCTTCAGTATCCTAGCCCAGAACTTCTTATGCAGTATGAATTTTAATAAATGGTTGATGACTTATGAATAAATAACTTTCATGTAATCTTGTGAAAATTGTTTTTTTTAAATTCTAACAACATTAATATTAATTTTCTTTATTTTTAAAATTAAAGGCTTTGTAGCTGGTGTTTCTTAGGAAATTTTCCAAAAGGAACTCCCTAAAAGGTAATTTTTATATATCAAAAATGGAAACAGTGAAGGGCAAAGAGAAAAGTGGATACAGAGGAAAAATTAGGGTGGGTTAAAGAAACTGCCTTCTGGGAAGCTAAGAAACTAATTAGGAAAATAAGACATATATACAGATGTACACCATGAATTAGGACCCCCCCCCAAAAAAAACCTCTGGGTCTAAATACATTGAACACAATCCTCTTGAGTGGAGCAGAACTATAAGGGCTTATAGTCTGTCATGGAGATTTCCTAGAAAACACTCTGAAATGAAGCTTCAATTAAGCCTGGTTCATACTGAGGTTTCCCCAAATATAGGTCATACTTGCAGTGTGTTAAAGCAAAATTAAACCAGTTTATCAGAGCTGATAAATTTTCTGTTTAAGCATTTACAATCCAAATCAGGGTTTGATTTATTGTTTGTTGATTGTCTAGATTTAAGAAAATGATGAAGAAAATGTTAATAAAGCAAACTTAAAAGTGTATTCTGCCATTTTTGATATTTGACTATTGGATAATTATACACCAAACTCTTATCAGAGAAATTTGATGCAAAGATTCTCCCCTACACCTCACTTCATTTCTCCTCCTTATCTTGAATATGTTAACTTCATTTGATCTCTAGATTCTCATGGTTAGACTAGCAAAGTCTCTTTCAAGTTGTCCAGTCTTTTGAAAAAGGTGTAATTTCAGGCCTCAGGGAAGAAGGTTTCCTCCAAAATATTAAAGACCTTAGTTTAAAAAGGTCAAAGTCTTCCACTATAACCAGGATTATCTCCAGCCAACTGGAGATATTATATATATCTCGTCACAATATCTGGCCACAGTACACAAATAGCTCTAGAGGACAAAGTGAGGTTGATGAACTTGTATAGCCTTTCCTCACTCAAATCCAATTCACTTGCATGTAATGGCATCACTTCCCTGATGCCAAAGTCATTTTTGAGAATTAAGGAAAAAAAGAACAATTCCTCTAGGTAGAAATGTTGTTATTCTAATATTATATGAAAATGTTGATTTTAGAGGGTTTATTTTGTAGCCTGCAAAAATGCTGAAGTATCTTTGCTTATTCTTTAAGAATTTTTAAGTCACCCCCATATAGTCAACAAATAGGAATAATTTTATCTTATCTTTTTCTATCTTTATGACTCCAATTTATTTCTCTTGTCTCATTTCTATTGCTGGCCTGTCAGTTCCTTTATGCTTATAGTTTGTAAAGTTTGAGGCATGAAAATTATACTTTTTATTTCTTCTGGTTTTGCTGTGATTCACCTTACTCATTTTATTGATTTTATTTTCTAGTTTCTTTTAAATCAAATTTGCTAAAGGTTTATCAATTGTGCTCTATTGGCGTTCCCTTCAATAATCAGAATCATCTCCATGTTATATATAGTTTTGTGAATTATAATAGGTAGATAGATGGATGGGTGAGTAGAGCATTCATTAAGTGCTTATTATGTGCCAGACCATGCTAGGTGCTAGGTATACAAATGCAATGATAACAGTTAACATTTATATATATTATGCAAAGGCATTGTACCAGGTACTGTGTAAAACCCTTTACAATTATTATTTTGTTTGATCCTCATGAGAATCCTAGGAGGTATGTGCTTTTATTGTGCTCATTTCATAGATAACGAAAATCAGGCAAACAGAGGTCAACTTGGGGCTTTGCCCATTGTGCCACCAAGCTACTACCATCTTGTATATTGTATTGGAACAGGAGAAGACAACAGTATGAAGAGTTAGAAAGAGGACAGGGTAGCCACCCACTTATTGACGTGAATGAGGTAAAATCCCGAGGGTTAGTTGAGAGGGGAAGCAGATCCAGAATGGCTGAAGTTCCTAATGAAATGGTAGTTCAGATTAAGGACACACCAGTAAGGAGAGCAGACCTCAATGTGTTGGTTTCTACAATGTGAGAATATGTCTGGTGAAAAGAAGTAGAAATAAAGCTGAAAGGGACTTTAGAGGCATCCAGCATAATCATCTCATTTAATAAACAAAGAAGTTGAGTTCCACGGTCTTCAGTAACATTCAGAATTGCACAGGGAATAAATATTTCAAAACTAGATCTTCTTATTCCAAATTCAGTCATCAATACTGCATTATTTCTTAATGAATTCAATATTTTTTTTAAAAATAATGATCTCTCTAGCTAGATCATTAATGATTTGATTGGGAAACCATGGATAAAAGTGCTTGGAAATACTTCCACTAGAGATCAACAAATTACAAAAATAAGTATCTGAAATAATAAACAAAGCATCTCTGAAATTAAATTGACAATAGAAATCCCAAGAATAGATTGGAGAGTGAGTAAAACATCAAATGGTTTTGAGATTTTAGCATATAAGGATTAGCTGAAGGAAATGAAGATGTTTATCCTGGAGCAGAGAAGACTTGACAGAATCCATATGATTATAGATTTAAAGGTGGAAGTGACTAACAATCATTTTTGGCCTACAAACTCCTTACATTAGGTGCTTTCAAATATTTGAAAGACTTTCCTAGAGAGTAAGATCTGGATTTGTTCTTGGCACTTGAAGATATAATTGAGTGCAATGGGTGGAAGTTACAGATAGCTAAATTTAGATTTGACGCAAAAAAAGGAAAAGTCCTGCAAAGAGCTACACAGAGATACATGAGCTGCTTAAGGAGGAATGGCATTCACCATCATAGAGGTCTCCCAGCAAAAGCTGAATAGCCACTTCTCAGGTATTGACATTCTTGTTCAGATATGGGTTAAGCAAGATGGCCGCTGAGGTTCTTATTTAAGTGAAATTCTTTGATAATTCATCTTTGTGTTTTGAAGTGAATTTTATTTCTGTGCTTCCAGTCCTCATCTTTATCCTTCCCCTCTCCCACTCCAATCTCCATAGATCTCCTTTTCTTTTTCTGCTATCAAGCTTTTATGAATGGATATGATTTCAATCATTTAGATGTTTTAAATTCTATGTACATTGAGTTTCTGCACAATACTCTAGAGATGTTGTCATTTTTGTTGACTTATGTCACCTAGAACTGTGACTCAGGTATTGCAATCTATTATTTAAAATTTACTGTAGATTTTATCATCATCATTATCATCCTTGCCCCATTGCTTAGGGTATCCCCAATATGATTTTGACCTACCCTTGTGATCCTGGCTCCCATACCTCATCTTTAGCATCCCCTCTTTCTTGTGTCCCTGACCAATACTTGGGGGGTGCCCACAGCCATTAATCAAAATGTAAGGAGAAAAGTGAGTGTGTATTTGTGTGTGTGTATGTGTAAAGAGTACAAGGGCATGGTTGGACTCAGGAAAAAACGTCAAAATAGACAAATGACAAGTTTGTCTTTGGTATCTTTCTTGGATGTAAAACTTTTAATTAGGCAGATTTTTGCTTCTTTGACCCTCCAGTACCTTCTTTCTTCTTAGATATTGGATCAGGCCCTTACCAGCATGAAGGCAGACATGAACCTAAAGTAATTTTGTAACATTTGTTGTTTTTGTTTTTAAATTGTACAATTATATGTTCTGAGGGTGAATATAAACTCCTAGTCCACCTACATATTAAAGGTCTGAGTCATCACAATATATTACGGACATTGAATAAAATATATGAATACTGTATTCTTGATTTTAGGTATAAGCCTGCCAGAAGCATCTTAATTTGACATTAGTTTAAGATCCAAACATTTCTAGTTTCTAGAGATTTTCCTATCTCTTCTGATCTCCTTCCTTTTTCTGTCATCAAGCTATCAGTAATGGCTATGATGCCAGTCACTTAAAATTTATAGGTTTAAATCATTGTGATACCTCTTTAAGACACATGGAGTAGGAAATGAATGACTTGGTTTTAAAGGAATTAGCAGCAAAATGTGTATATTTTAGAATGTTAAGTTTCCTGAGTGTAGGGATTTTTTTTATTCTTTATATTTATTTCGCCATCTCTAGCACAATACTAAGCATATAATAAGAACTTAATACATACTTGTTGATTGACTAATTGATTGATTGCAGAAGAGGTAAAAGAAGATAGGTTTCTATGCAATAATAGACCACTAGGCAGCATCCTATTCATCGTTCTGAGGCTATTCCTTTTTTTGCCCTATTCTTTCTCCCTCTTCCCATATTCTATTTACCTTTCTAATTCCACTTTAAGGGGGGAAATCTATAAAAACACTTCATGATTAGGTTTGTTTTTACCATGAAAATTTAACAAATGAACAGGAACTCCTTCACTTCTTCCCACTCTTCTTATTTTTTTAAAGCTTTTTTTACTTTCTTATTCCTCTCCCCTTTCCTTCCCCCCTTTTCTAAAGAGGATAGGCCAATTGATCAACTGAAAACAGACATTTATTAAGAACTTACAACATATTCTACAAAGTTCTCTGCAAACTCTGTACAAAATTCTTGGGAGACAGAGTAAAAGCAAAAAAAAAATAGCCCTTTGCCCTCAAAGAACTTATAGTTTAATGGGAGAGAGAACATGTACCTTAATGGATATAGACAAGATGTACAGTGAGTCATGTAAGGCTACCTTAGAGGACAATGCAAAGGAGGACCTGGAAAAATTTCCCACAGAATATGATGTTTGAGTTGAGATTTGAAAGATAGGAGTTCTAAGAGGCTGAAAAAGAGGAAGGAGAGTATTATAGGCATGAAGAAAAGGCAGGGAAAAGTCACTAAGAAGGAAGGCAGAGAACCTTCTATGTGAGGAATCATAAATATGTCAATATGAACGGATCATAAAGTGAGTGCAGAAAAGTAATATATAAGAAGACTAGAAAGATAGGAATGAGCCATACTGAGAAGAACTTTTAAATTTCAAACAGAAGGAAGCCACTAGAATTTACTGAGTGGGGAAGAGAACAAAGGGGATATGCTCTTGAGGAAAACCTGCTTGGCAGCTATTCAGTGGATGGATATTCCAGTAGAGAGACTATGAAGATCTTCAGTGATAGCTATGTGAGTGGAGAGAAGAAGCCTAATGTTAGAAATATAGGAGAGAAACACAAGATTTGGCAACAAATTGGATATGTATTTTGAATCCAAGTAAGTACCTACATTATCCTGAGTGAAGGAATATGGGTTATTAGAAAGGCAGAGGTGCCTTCCACACTTACAGGAAACTTTGGGAGAGATGTGTCTTTGGGTAGAAAAATAATAAGTTCTGTTTAAGACATGTTAAGTTTGAGACATCTTTGAATAATGATTAACCCAACTGCAGAGAGGTCAAGAAGAATAATGACCAAGAAAAGTCAGTAAATCACTGGTAGCTTTGGAGAGAGTGGATTTAGGTAAATGATGAAGCTGGAAGTCAAATCGCAAAGATTTAGAAAAGGTGAGAAAATGGAGGTACTTTGTGGGGACAGCTCTTCCAAGTTTAGATGAGAAAGTAGAAAGAGGTATAGGATAGTAGTTTGCAAAGAAAGTAGGATCCGGCAAAAGCTTTTTCTTTTAAAGGATTATTTTCCTTTTATCTATGTTTTTGGAGGAGTTTTTTTCCTTTTATTTTTAGATATTTTCCTTGTATTCCTTCCTTTGATATTGGATCAGGCCCTTACCAGCATGAAGGCAGATATGAACCTAAGGTAATTTTGTAACATTTGTTTATGTTTTAAAAAATTGTACAATTATATGTGCTGGGGGGGGTGAATATAAGCTCCTTATTTCCCTACATTTTTAAGGTCCGAGTCATCACAATTAATTACGGATATTGAATAAAATATATGAATACTGTATTCTTGATTTTAGGTATAAGCCTGCCAGAAGCATCTTAATTTTACATTAGTTTAAGATCTAAACTTTTCTAGTTTCTAGAGAAATGTCAAATGTGGAATAGATTCTCCATATCTTTCTGCTCCAAGACAGTTTCAGGAATTATAGAATCCACATCCTAGAAGAATCACTAATTAGAAATAAATAGCTAATTCAGTCCTCAGCTACAATCCTTTTAAAGATTAGCAGAGACTACTCATAGGGATCAACATATTATAGTCACTTTTCTTAGGTGGTCACAGGCTAGTAATTTCAGATGAATGGATGAAGAAGGGGGATGGAGGAGGCAGTAATCCTAACTTCAAAAGAGATATTATTTTGTACTAAATATTAGTTTCCATAGTTATTCCAGTTCTAAGGAAAGACTTTGGTTCCTAAGGAGGCAAGGTGGGAAAAAGTTTTTAAGATAATAGAAATATTTATTTGTAATATTTCTAAAGGAAAAAATTTTAAATTAGTTTTTTTAATTGTGTGCTTAGTAGAATTATTTGAAGCATAATTCATATTTGGTAATTCTAGGATCGTAATTTTATACTAGCTAATCTGTAGCAAGATATTCTATACTAGGTGGCTCAAAATATGGAATTAGATGGTTTAGAGGGAACAAACATTTTTGCACATGTGGCACTGCTACATCTAAAGGATATGCACAATTTTATAGCCATATAATTCTGATCTCTTCTCCTTTGATGGACAAGAAATTTGGCAAATATTAAAAGTTTGCTGAAAATAGTTAAGAGACGTGAATATCCTCAAAAACCTTCAGGTGAAATGTGCCCAGATAGAAGCCCAGTTCTGTGAGGAAGTTTATGCTCTTAAAAGAAAGTATGCTGTTCTTTACGAGCCTTTTTTTTTTTGATAAGTGAAATCATTAATGCAGTTTATTAATCTACAAAGGAAGAATGTAAATGGAAACTGGTTGATGGAGAAAATTCAGAAATTAATGAGAAGGCTTGAAGAATAGAAAAAAGATAAAGGAAAAAAAAAGATCCTAAAGAAATTCCTGAATTTTGGCTGACTTTGTAAAAATGCTATCTTGCTCAGTGATATGGTTCAGGCACTTGAAAAGCCATTACTTTTGTAATATAAGTGAATAATAAATGAAATTCTCAGGTAATGGCCAATCTCTGAGTTTTACATTACATACATTACATACTCTAAAGATAGTTTTCAATATTCATTTATGTAATATTTTGTGTTCCAATTTTTTTCTTTTTCTCCCCAAGAGAATAAGAAATTCAATACAGGTTATATATTACAATTATTCTAAATATATTTCCATAGTTATCATGTTGTACAAGAAAAATCAGACTGAAAGGAAAAAAAAACCAAAAGAAAAAACAAACAAAACAAAACAAAACAAAAATGAAAATACTATGTTTTGATCCACATTCAGGCTCCATAGCTTTCTCTGGATGTATTTGGTATTTTCCATCCCAAATCTATTAGTATCATTCTGGATCATTGCATTACTAAAGAGCTAAGTATGTCATAGTTGATAATCTCACAATGTTGCTGTTACAGTATATGTTTTTCTGGTTCTGCTCACTTTACTCAGCATCAGTTCATGTAAGTCTTTCCATGTTTTTCTGAAAACAGCCTGTTCATCATTTCTTATAAAACAATAGTATTCCATTACATTCAAATAACACAATTTATTCAGCCATTCCCCAATTGAGCGGTATCCACTCAATTTCCAGTTCCTTACCATCACAAAAAGAGCTGCTACAAACATTTTTGCACATGTGGGTTCTTTTCCCTCTTTTATGATCTCTTTGGGATACAGACCCAGTAGTGGCAGCATTAAAGGGTATGCACAATTTTATAGACCTTTGGGCATAATTCCAATAATTCTGATCCCTTCTCCTTTGATGGAAAAGAAATTACGAGTTGCACAGGTAGATTTGAAAAAAAAGGGGGAAAATATAACTTGGAAAACTACTAAAAAGAAACAGAAACACAAGGGACTGAGAGTGCAGAAGCTATCCTTGTTGCAGACTTTGAAATTGGTCACTTTTCACATAAGTGTATGGCTCAGAAATCAGTATTATACTTTCATAGAAAAAGGTATTGAGGATGATTATGAGAATGAAGAAGGTGAAGAGGCTCATGATGAGGAAGGGGAAGAAGAAGCTGATGAAGAAAATTATCTAGAATATGATCTGAAGAAAAATCCAAACTCAGATGAATGCAAACAATGAGCAATGTCTGTTGTGGCCTTGAGCATTACAGTACTGTGCTAACCTAAGAACAACTAATAGTTTCTTATATTTATATGTTTTGTTTTTTCTTGGTATAATGAAGTAACAATTTTTGTTAAAAAAAGGGGGGGGGAAGAAAAAAATTAAGAATCAGTTCAAACTATAAGTTTATTTTACCTAATATTTTAATTGTATTATTCCTGCCAAATATGTAGAATGCAGTGAATCCCCCAGTGTATGTCCATTGATACATAGTTTGGTACTTGTGAAATCTTTTGTCATATAGTTATTAGACTACAGCTGCAAAGATTACCCAAACTGCTCTTTGAGACCAATATTAAGTTAGAAAAAAGAAGTCTTTTTTAAGAACCAGACAAGTAGTAAAGTGGATTTGTCTGCTTGCACTTTGTTGGAGAAATTCAGTGATTTGTACTAACTAGGAGACAAAGCATTTTGAAATTAATTTGAGATGAAGTTAGTACACAGACTTTCTAATAAGACCACATCTAATTTTTATTAGCTGTCTTTATGGATTTTTGTATTTTAATCTGAAATAGTGATGTACAAGAAAACTTTGTCATCTTATTTTTTTTTTTTTTTTTTTGCTGAGGCAATTGGGGTTAAGTGACTTGCCCAGGGTCACACAGCTAGGGAATGTTAAGTGTCTGAGATCAGATTTGAACTCAGGTACTCCTGACTTCAGGGCTGGTGCTCTATCCACTGCGCCACCTAGCTGCCCCACTTTGTCATCTTATTAAGGTCAATGTTTACCAATGAGATATGAATAAAACCTAGTATTTTCAGAAAAAATTGTAGTATTTATTTATGTATATGTATATTTATGTATTTATATATATGTATATACAGTCATATTTATATATTGTATTATATATATTGTATATTTATATATTTATATTTATGTATATGTATATACAGTCATATATGTGTGCACATATATGTATATATATATATATATATGTAACAAATTCAAGGTAATAGGGGAAGACACTAATATTTAGGGAAATTGGGAGATGGCAGGATTTTAGTTGGGATTTGGAGGAAGCCAGTTATTCAGTATATATCATATATTTACTTTGTTTTCTACATATCATCTTCCCCATTAGAATGTAAGCACTTGGAGAGCAAGAATTATTTTTTGCTTTTCTTTGTATCCTCAAGTTTGGCACATAATATGACTTAAAATATTTTAACCTATTGATTGATAGTAGAAGGATGACAGAGTGTCTAAATATACATTAGATCCCAAAGGCTTACAAGAATCAGATTTATTGGGAGGACTCAGTGGAATATGGACATATAAATAAATTAAATAAAATAAAAATAGGCATCTTGGGGTTGTTAATTTTGTGCTCTTTGGATCTGCACTTACATTGTGGGCAAGGGACAACAGAGAATATGTTAATATGGAATGACATATGTCACCAAGATGGGTGGGCAACAAGATAGATGAATAAATATTTTCTTCAATCCTTACAACCTCTCAAGTCTCTCCAAAACAAGAACTATGCAAAAGAGAAAAGCAATTTCAGTTGTTTCTAAAATCTAGGAGAGGAAGAATCCAAAGAAGGTTTGATGAATTAACATAATATTCTTTAACACTTATTGTGTTTATTCAGCACCTCATTTACTCACCATGCTCCAGAAATCAGGGCTGCACAAACCAATCTACTCTGCAGCAGAACACAACTATTATTTCCCTTCCTCCACTGTTCCCAGTGCCTTCAACATCTAAATGGTAGAAATGCATTTAGGCTGCAAAAGCAGAACAGCTGCAAGGAGAAATAGTGGTGCAATGCTTTCTGATGCAACAAATTTCAGCCAGAGAACTGTGGAACGTAAGGATCTGGGGCAGGACACATGTGTATGCACTTGACTAATACTAACAAAAAGGGTCTAATATCTCCCTGGGCCCAATTTTGTACCCCCAGAAGACAAAGACTAAGGCATGAATTGCCTAGTGTAAAGGGAGGTTGAAATGGTTTTGAGATGCAGCCCCAAGGAAATTGTCATGAGAAGGAGTCAATAAGTGAGCAACAGGGGAAAATAAGGGAGAAAACACTGAAATTACTAAAATCTCAAAAGGGGAAAAATTTAACACAAGACCTCAAACACAAGTAGATAAACCAATAGGGAAGATATTAATAGAAAAAGGGAATGTGGTCTCCAAATAAGGCAAAGAAGTTCAGGTAACTTTGAATAAATATTGCAAGATAAAGAAAAGTGAATCAACACCTCATAGGGCAAAGGACCCTGTGATTCCCCAAAGAGCATAGAATCATGATGTCTCTGAATGGTTTAAAAGAGAACTAAGAATTGTGAAATCAGAAGTTATGGTCCAATATCTCATTCCCTATACCAAGATAAAATGAAAATGGGTTCATGATTTAGACGTAAAGAGTGAAAGAAACTATAAACAAATTAGGAGATTTAGGGAGAGTTTACTTGTTAGATCTCTGGGAAAGAGAGGAATTCATGACCAAAGAAGAACTGATGAACATTATAAAATACAAAATGGATAATGTTGAGGACATTAAATTTAAAAAGTTATTGCACAAACAAAAACAATTCAGCCAACATTAGAAGGAAAGAAGAAAGCTGGGAAACAATATTTGCACCCAGTGTTTTTTTATTTTTTTATTTTTTTATTAAAGCTTTTTATTTGTATAACATATGTATGAGTAGTTCCCCAGCATTGATCTTTACAAAGCTCTCCATTACAACTTTTACCCCCAGTCCTCTCCCCTCCCCTAGATGGCAGGAAGTCCACTACATGTTAATAATGTAATAATAGTTGACAAGTTGTGCAAGAAAAATCCTATCTACAAGAAAAAAAAGAAAACCAGAGAAAGGCAACACAATGCAAGCAAATGTCAATAGAGATCATGAAAATGTTACGTTGTGGTCCATATTTCATATCCCTCTCTCTGGGTGTATATGGTTTTCTTCAGTGAACAATTGGAACTGGTTCGAGACAATTCTTTGTTGTAGAGAGCCACGTACATCAGAATTGATCATCATGTAATATTGTTGTTGCCGTGTATAATGATCTCCTGGTTCTGCTCATTTCACTCAGCATCAGTTCATGCAAGTCTCTCCAGGCCTCTCTGAAATCATCCTGCTGGTCGTTTCTTACAGAGCAATAATATTCCATAACATTCATATACCATAATTTATTCAGCCACTCTCCAATTGATGGGCATCCCTTCAGTTTCCAGTTTCTAGCCACTACAAAAAGGGCTGCCACAAACATTCTTGCACATGTGCGTCCCTTTCCCTCCTCTAAGATCTCTTTGGGATATAAGCCCAGTAGAAACACTGCTGGGTCAAAGGGTATGCACAGTTTGATAACTTTTTGAGCGTAGCTCCAAATTGCTCTCCAGAATGGTTGGATCCGTTCACAGTTCCACCAACAATGTATTAGTGTCCCAGTTTTCCCACATCCCCTCCAACATTCATCGTTATCTTTTCCTGTCATTTTAGCCAATCTGGCAGGTGTGTAGTTGTACCTCAGAGTTGTCTTAATTTGCATTTCTCTGATCAGTAGTGATTTGGAGCAACTTTTCATATGACTAGAGATGGGTTTTAATTTTATCATCTGAAAATTGTCTGTTCATATCCCTTGACCACTTATCTATTGAAGGGTGGCTTGAATTCTTATATATATATGAGACAATTCTCTATATATTTTAGAAATGAGGCCTTTATCAGAACCATTAAATGTAAAGATGATTTCCCAATTTGATGCTTCCCTCCTAATCTTGTCTGCATTAGTTTTATTTGTACATAAACTTTTAAACTTAATATAATCAAAATTATCCATCTGGTGTTGAATTAGGAGTTACAGATCTTCTTTGGACATGAATTTATTCCATCTGCACAGGTCTGAGAGGTAAACTATATTACGTTCCTCTAACTTGCTTACAAAGTCCCTCTTTATATCTACATCTTGAACCCATTTAGATCTTATCTTGGTATGTGGTGTTAGGTATCAGTCAAGCCCTAATTTCTTCCACACTAGTTTCCAATTTTCCCAGCAGTTTTTGCCGAATAGTGAGTACTTATCCCAAAAGCTGGGGTCTTTGGGTTTATCAAACACTAAATTGTTAAGGTTATTGCCTAGATTTTCCTGATAACTTATCCTATGCCACTGATCGACTACTCTATTTCTTAGCCAGTACCAAATGGTTTTGATGACTGCTGCTTTATAATATAGTTTTAGGTCTGGTACAGCAAGGCCACCTTCATCTGCCTTTTTTTTCATTAATCCTCTTGAAATCCTTGACCTTTTGTTCTTCCAAATGAACTTTGCTACTATTTTTTCTAGATCTGTAAAATAATTTCTTGGGAGTTTGATTGGCATGGCACTAAATAAGTAGATTAGTTTGGGTAGTATTGTCATTTTTATTATGTTTGCTCTGCCTACCCATGAGCACTTAATATTTTTCGAATTGATCAGGTCTGATTTTATTTGTGTGGAAGTGTTTTGTAGTTTAGTTCGTATAGTTTCTGACTTTTCCTTGCCAGATAGATTCCCAAATATTTTATCCTATCATCTATTATTTGGAATGGAATTTCTTTTTGTATCTCTTGCTGCTGAACTTTGTTGGTAATATATAAAAATGCTGATGATTTATGTGGATTAATTTTGAATCCTGCAACTTTGCTAAAGTTGTGAATTGTTTCTAGAAGTTTTTAAGTTGTCTCTAGGGTTTTCTAAGTATATCATCACGTCATCTGCAAAGAGTGATAATTTGGTTTCTTCATTACCTACTCTGATTCCTTTTATCTCTTTTTCTTCTCTTATTGCTAAAGCTAACATTTCTAAGACAATATTAAATAGTAAGGGTGACAGTGGGCAGCCTTGTTTCACTCCTGATCTTATTGGGAATGGTTTTAGTTTGTCTCCATTACATATGATGCTTGCTGATGGTTTTAAATAGATGCTACTGATCATTTTAAGGAAAAGCCCATTTATTCCTATACTCTCTAGTGTTTTTAATAGGAAAGGGTGCTGGATTTTATCAAGTGCTTTTTCTGCATCTATTGAGATAATCATATGGTTTTTGATAGTTTGGTTATTAATATAATTAATTATGCTGATAGTTTTCCTAATATTGAACCAGCCCTGCATCACCCAGTGTTTTTGTAAAGGTGTCATTTCTAAAATATATAGAGAACTGAGCCAGATTTATAAGAATACAAGTCATTTACCAATTGATAAATAGCTAATGGATATGAACAGGCAATTTTCAGTTGAAGAAATTAAAGCCATCTATAATCATCTGTAAAAATGCTCTAAATCATATCTATCAGATTGGCTAAGATGACAGGAAAAGGTAATACTATATGTTGAAGGGGATGTGGGAAAACTGGGACACATTGTTGGTAGATTTGTGAATTCAAAAATTTTAAATAGAATCCTGTCACAAAAATTACAGTCTTCATTTTGTAAATCATTTAAGAAATCTTAGTTGTGACCAGGTTGGATTTATTTTAGATATACATTATTCAATATTATGAAAACAACCAATATAATTAATCCTAGTAAAAACAAGAATATGCTAAACCATAAGAATTTCAGTAGACTTGAGATGGAAAGTCATCCCCATGTAGAGAGAGAACTATGGAGATTGAGTATGGATCAAAGCATAGTATTTCCATGTCCCCCTTCTTTTGTTTGCTTGTTTTTTTCTTTTCATCTTTTTTCCCCTTTTGATCTGATTTTTCTTGCACAGCAAGACAAATGAGGAAATGTGTTTAGAAGATATTTAACCTATATTGGATTACTTGAAGTCTAGGGGAAGAGGGTGGGAGAGAGGGAGATGGAAAATTTGGAACACAAAGTTTTGCAGAGGTGAATATTGAAAACTGTCTTTTTCACATATTTTGAAAAATAATTTAAAAAAGAAATACCAGTTGTTTCATCTAATTGAATCACAAACTTTGGGCTGCCCTTAAGTCTGACAATAAGCTTCTGAAATTGGTCATTACTAATTTCAGAAATTTTTTGGAAATGGTATCTGATAAAAGAATTTTATGAATTTCATCCCACACTTTTTTTTCTTACTATGAACTGTTTTTGACATTTTAATAGCAGCAGGCAACATGAGATGTTCTAGTGCATAGGGCTTTTTAGTTTTCACAAGTAAATAAGAAGTTTTGTATGATACAAATAAATATATTTTGCTGAAATAGATTTCTCAAAGCATCATTTTTCTTTATTTAAAGATTTTAAAAGTTATTTAAAATAATCCTTTGTTTTATTTCAGTACACTGCATGCTTGGTATTAAGATGTCATTTTAAGTTTGGTTGGTTTCATGCTGCAGAGGCAGCCAAAACTTCATCACAAATTAAGCAAAGAGAATTTTCCACACCATCATTATTATTAGAAGTTAATCTATGATGCAAAAATTATGCGACCTATTTTCTTTTTTGTTGTCAATTTAGGTGTACTACAACCTGGTAGCAAAGACTCTGTCGAATTGTTATCAGTATTTTTACATCTTCTGAATAAATAGCATTTATTTATTTATTAACATTATTTATTTTGTATTGTTCTTCTATTTATTTTGTTAAACATTTCCCAATTACATTTTAATCACCAGTTAAATAAAAAGCTTGAAATGAGCCGGCTGAGATTTTGACATTTCTGTCTTAGTGGATTTAGGCAAGATGTTAAAATGCCTTGAGAGTACACCTAATGTTAGAATGAAATGGGTTTGCTTAGCCAGGATAGTAGATTTAAGAGATACAATAACCATTTTCAAATATATGAAAGGTTGTTGGTGTCATTTTTAGTCCTTCCTTCTAGAAGAGAATCATGATGTCAGGAAGATGTCACTGACATACAAATGAATTGGATTTAAGTGAGTGCAGTTACCAGCCTCACTTTCTCCTCCAGTCATCTGGGTCCAGTGACAAGATATAGATCAGGATACCGGAGATGGTCCTGGATCTAGTAGAGTTCTTTACCTATATGAAAACTATTATTTGTGAGAAAAATTAGACTTGATGTGCTTGACTCTATGGAGCAGAATTAGAAGCGATCTACTGGCACAAAAAGGTAAACAGCACAACTAAGTTCAATTAAGTGCAATTGAGGAAAAAAATTGCAAAATATTTTAAAAAGTAGGAACCAGAAGAGTCTATATTTTGATTTTTCTTTTGCCATCTTTTAATCTTCCTCAGTACAGAGAAGTGTCTTAAGAATATCTCTGCAGTTTTTCCTTCCTCTTCCCCTCTTTCTGTTTTTTTAAAACTCTATTTCTATACAGAAGGCGAGTAGGTCTAGAGATTATTTTATTTCCTCTTTCTTCCTTTCCTTTCCTTTTTATTTTTTTGCATTTAGTACTAGCACTTCTTTTTATTATTAGTCTGTATCACAACACATTTGTCATTCATTGGTAAAGCCTTCATGAGCAGGGACAGTGTCATTTTGGTTTAGTTTTTGGACACTGCCCAATCTCATGTAAGAGAAGCTATTGAGACAGGATTTGCTAAATCCTTTAAAACATTAACTCTCTCAAGTTCCTAGATTTGCTGGAAGGGAATCTGTTATTTGGCTAATCTAAATCCAGAAAAGAGAGGGGAAAAAAATCAAACTGTTTAACATAAACCGAGGCACTTATTTTGGGGCATCGTGGCAGTCTAGAGATTTCGACGAACGTGGCTGTAATCCACTCTTCAGAAGTTTACGATAACTCCAAATCAATAACTCAGCTACTTTTTACAAAGTTCTTTTCTAAACTGAGTGACAACAGGTGGCAGGAACTAGGAGACAGGAAGGTAAGAAGATGAATAAAGACATTAGGTTAAAAAGCCGTACTCTTCCCTTCAAAAAAAGAAAAGCATGCCAGTTGGTACTGGAAAAGTACTAGTTAAGCTGGGCCAGGTCCGGACCAAAGTCAAGCTCAGGTACTTTTAGAACCAAGTTCAGGGCAATGACCTTACAAGCCCCGCCTCCAACCCATTCTTCCTCCCTTTTCCTATTGCGCATGCACACTGAAAAAACACGCCCCTTTTCCTTCCGTGCCCCATCCCCGCCCCCTAATCCCGAGCTGAGATTGGTTCATCTCACGTGACCGCTCCGTAGGTTTAGCCAATTGGGATGCTGCCTTTATACTCCTCCCTACTCCCCATCCCGGCAGCGTGTATTTTGCTGTATCTCCTGACAGCCTGCGGCGGCTACTGTGGGAGGATGGCGGCTGCAGCAGCAGTGGCTTCGACCGTGCGGTGGGTGCGAGTGCGGGCGGGGGTCGTGGAGGCAACCAGGCTCCGTTGTCAGCTGGGAGGCGCTCGGTTCGGGCGGCTTTTCCTCCTACCTTCGGCTGTGGGAGACGTGGCCCAGAGGCGGCATGTGGCTCACTTCACCTTTCATCCGGACCCGGAGAACAGGCAGTATGGTGAGCTGGCCGGCCTCGGGTCCTGAGCCGGACGCTCCTGAGGGCGGCCGCTGCCTCCAACCCTCTTTCGGTCTCTGTTATCAGTGAATCAGCCCTCTGTCTCTATCTCTCTCCCTCTTACTCCCCTCCTCTCTGTCTCCCTTTCTCCTTTCCCTCTTTCGTATTTCTGTGCCTCTCTGCCTCTCTTGCAGTGTCTCTCCCTCCTCTCTGTCTTTGTGTCTCTGTCTTCTTCCCTCCACCTCCTTTTTCTTTACTCTTCTCTCTCTCTCCACGGCCTCTCTCCCTCCCCCTGACTCTCTCTCTCTCTCTCTTTTTTCTATCCTCCTCCCTTACCTATTTCATCGGTTCCTAGATGTCCAGTCCAATCCCCTGTTTACGGATGAGGAAACTCATCTTCACCATAAAAGTGCAAAGACTTTGCCCAAGATCACCCAGATAATAGGGGCCCAAAACATCATTCGAAAATTAGGAAGACTAATTAAAATTCTGCTAAGATAATGCCTACAGAGGTAATATAGTAACTTTATAGGTCAAAGAAGAGCATAATGCTTCAGAACAAGTTGCTGATAACACTGATTACATTTCCTACAAGACAGAGTCAGAATTCAATCACAAAGTCCTTTGACTCCAGATATTCTGCTCTTGGTATTCGTGATTCAAGGTTATTTTCACCAGCCTGTTTTCAAACTCCTTGAAAGAGGCATAACACCATCCAGGTTTGTTAAAATGGGAATGAAGTGTGCTTTAGTAGATTGAAAGCCTAAGAGTTTACAATTCTTTCTTATGCTGCCTCCTTGCTTTTAAAAAAATAGGCCTCTTGCTATTGTTATAACTTTCTATAGGATTTTTGCTAACTAGTTGTAGACTAATAAATTAAAAGCAAGGACATCTTTGATAAGTAGTAAAGTGAAAGCATAG
The DNA here is from genome assembly GCA_023553655.1 of Myrmecobius fasciatus. Classification (NCBI taxonomy): domain Eukaryota; kingdom Metazoa; phylum Chordata; class Mammalia; order Dasyuromorphia; family Myrmecobiidae; genus Myrmecobius; species Myrmecobius fasciatus. The sequence goes on along the minus strand of JAJPUD010006727.1, from coordinate 68,540 downwards.
TATATAATGATTTCCCCAGTTACAGAATAAGCCTTTGCTGGAATCGATAGATTTGACCAAATGCTTTAATTTAGTAGAAAATCTGAGTATTGCTGAGTTGTCTGAATAATAGTGTCAACCTAGATCTAACCTGTGGATGGTGGATGGAGCAGTATAGGCTAATGACAGGAGAATCAGGAATCAAATTCAAATTTCAAAGTGAGGGAAATGGCTTGTAAGATGGGCCCTGTCCCTGGCATGGGGGAGATCCACTTTAGTGAGCTAAACCTCAATACTAATTTCAGTGGCAACACAGCCGGCTGTAACCCTGACAATGAGGAGTAGTAGCAACAATGAGACAAATTTGATTCATATCAGGGCTTCATGACCAGAGCATGTCTGAGTTTGCTTGGTGTTTGACTGAGCTCAGAGAACACCTGGTACTGGTTAAACTAATACAATAATTACGTGATTTTGCCTGAGGATAAGTGCAAAGGATTATTGTTATGCCCAGCTCAGGACATAGCTTGCTTATTGGACCTTAGTTCAGGAAAATAATGTCTCTCTTAACATCTTGATGATTTGATGTACAGTACCTAAACTTTCACAATAATAATGACGCATTTTTACAGAAGACTGTATTCTTTACAAAGTACTTTTTTTATTTTCTCCTTCTAGATAGTGCAAGCATTATCTTTACAAGGCAGAGCTGGGACTTGAACACCAGGTTCTCTGATTATAAATTAGTTGTTCTTTATACTACACTTTTCTCTTAAAAATCTAAATATATTGTTATATAGTTTATAAAAAAAAATCTTTTTGGTTGTCAGAATAGCTAATGCATCATTGGACCTTGCAATTTGCCTTGCCATTGTAGCTTTTGGACCTAAGGGCCCCTCCACTTGAAAGTGAATTCTCTTCTCCAGTTAAGAGTGTGGGCTCCTTGAGAGCAGCAACCCTCTCATTTTGTTTTCTTTTTTTTTTTTTTTAAATTTTTTCCCTAGTACTTAGTATAGAGCTTGACACACAGGTGCTTAATAAATGATTTATCATTTATTTAAATTCTTCATGGAAATCTCTTTTCCTCATAATAGTTGTTATTGCATTAATTGTAGTTTTATTAATGGTGGTCTTTTTGTCAAATGCTCATGATTAGTTCTGTAGTATTGCATGGCTTAGCATATCATGAAATTATTTCTTATTGTCTTTAGATAACAAGAAAATCACCTCTGCTTAACTTTTATATTCTTCTCCAATGAGAACCTGTGAACCGTGCTTCTATTTAGTTTCAAATTCTAGTTTCTTTAATGGTGAAATTATCAATACTAATCTGATTTCTGTTATAGTATATGTCTTTTTATGGTCTTTGGACAAAGATGCCACATTTAGAATAGCAATAGTTAAATTAATGTTTGTAGGTAGCTTAAAAACAATGTGATTCTTCTGCCTTTTGATCTACTACTCTGCTATCATATTGCCAAGAGTAGAAGGGGGGACTGCATAAGATTGAAAGGTCATTTTATACTTTTCTTTATTTCATGGGTTATCATGTATTTATCACTAAGCCCCTCTGTATTGAGCTAACCTGACCCTTAGTCTATATAGTCAGTTTTTGGATTCATAAATGAAGCCGTTTCCAAGATAGTACAATTATCCTGTCCACATCTCAATTTTTCCCCTCATGATTTTTATATATTGTGTCCCAACATAAAAAATAACGGTAAATGGGAATTTTTAGGGAGTTTTGTAGAAAACAGACGACATGCAAAGGCCAGTGGATTACATGGAAAAGTTTAGAAATTCAAATTTTACAAGAAAATGAACACCACATAAAAGAAAAAAAAAACAATTCAGATTTCTCTGGTCTTAAGGAAAGGCCAAAATATTTACAGGGATGTTCTTTTTTTTAAAATTTTTTCTAAATTTGTTTTTTGGGAATTTTTTAGTTTGTAGGAGTGCTGAACCCCTAGTCTTCCCCTGTGATGTGGAAAAGATAACCAAAGAACCTCTTTTACTTTCACTTGCTGGTATAGCCCTCTACTTCATCTTGTGTAGGTTTCTTGCATATTGACCTTGCAAATCTATCCAAAGTGCTAGAAGCCTTCTTGTTATTTTTAGTTATTCTGGATAAGATCAATTTATTTTCATATTGAAGAGTTTGGACTCTCTGAGGTCCCTTCCAGCTTTGGATGTGTGAATAAATGAATGAAATAGTATTAATAACCTTATACTCTGTCTCAAGTACTGGAGATATTAATTCAAATACCAAGGAAAGATATTCCTTTCTCTCAAAGAGAGTGTTGGTCAGGGAAAGATAAAATCATATGTATAGTGAGTGAACTATGGATAATTGATATATCTGCTCTTCCCGGAAGCAGTAGTAATCTTATTTATTTATTTTTAATTAATTAAAGTTTTTTATTTACAGAACATATGAGTGATTTTTCTACATTGACCTTTGCAAAACTTTTTTTGTTCCAAATTTTTCCCTCCTTCCCCCCACCCCTAGATGATAGGTAGTCTAATACATGTTAAATATGTTAAATTATATGACAAATCCAATATATGTACACATATCTATACAGTTATCTTACTGCAAAAGAAACATCAGATCTAGAAAGAGAAAAAAAACAACCTAGGAAGGAAAACAAAATGCAAGCAAATATTCACAGAAACCATTAAAATGCTGTATTGTGGTCCACACTCAGTTCCCACAGGCCTCTCTCTGGATGTATATGACTATGTTCATTGCTGAACAATAGGAACTGGTTTGAATCACCTCATTGTTGAAGAGAACCACGTCTATCAGAATTTATCATCATATTGTTGCTGTGTATAATGATCTCCTGGTTCTGCTCATTTCACTTAGCATCAGTTTATGTAGGTCTCTTCAGGCCTCTGAAATCATCTTGTTGGTCAAAAACAGTAGTAATCTTGATTTGATTATAATTCCCAGAATTATAGGTAGAAAGCCAGGAAGGGTTAGTGTGCTTAGCATTGGCAAGGCAAGAGGAAGGCAAAATCATGTGGTTGAGACTGTTGGGATTTTGAGAGCTGTTAACTATCAGCATAGGTTTGGGATGGGAGTTCTAGGTCCAAATAAAAGGCCTCAGGACATGAAGCATGGGAGGAAAATCTATGATAGTAGATGATTATTCTGTTACAGGCCTCGTTTTTTCCCCAAACTGATAAGCCCTATTGCATGTAATTTACTTTCTCTTTGAGATTTCCTCCAATTTATTCTGTAAATATTCTTCATGTACATAATTGTTTGCACATTGTCTTCCATTACAATATGATCTTCTTGAGGGTGGGAATTGTTTTTGTCTGTCTTTGTATCTCCAGCACTTGGCACAATGCTTGGCACATAGTAAATGTTTAACAAGTGCTTATATATCAAGATCATAACCTGACTTTTATCTTTTGTTAGGTGTTATGCTCTGTTTGAGGACAAGAACTATATCTTATTCAAATCTCATTTCTTCTCCATCCCACTCCTACCCCCAAACTCTACTACCCAGGGCTTTGTATATTTGTTCATAGAATCATAGATTTGGGGTTGAATTCACCAGAATATACAGATATAGAATTTGGACTTAGGTCTTCCCCATTTTCAAGTTCAGTGCTCTTTGCAGGGTAAAGAGTGGCATATCTAATAGCTTACCTTCTTTTTTGTCTGTTATATGCTATTTGACTTTTTTTGTAGTAGTACAAAATGCACTATGTACATTGTGGAATATTTGAAAAAGCTTCTTCTTGGACAAGAACAGATAAAATTTGACATTACATTTAATATAAACCAGGGAGAAATTTCTGCTTCTGAATGTCAAGGAATATTAAAATGTTCATTGCTCTGCCCTTTTTTCACATATAACCTTCAAAATTTTTTGCCTTACTTGTTACAAAGTCTTGAGTTATTAGCAAGTCAACTGTGAAGCCATTTTTAGTATTGTTGCTTTGTAGGTAAAGCAAATCAGTTCTATTCAAAACATTTATTCACTTTGGGAAATTTAAGAAATACTTAAAATGCTTATTGACTCATCAGTTGCACTTAGGGCTAATATAAACAGCAGAATTTATCAGTTGGAAGAGATATTGAAGATGCGACTTAGGAGGGTCTGAGAAAAGGAGAAACAAAGTCTGGTTTAATATCCTCTGCTACTGAACATCACAAAAAGGAGAATATTTAACAAGTAGGATTATAGGCTCAAATTAGAGGTAAAAAGGTCTTTAGAAATAATCTAGTCTAATTTTCTCATTTTAATATTGAAGAAACAGGCCCACACAAGTTACAGTAACAGAAGGAGTAAGTAGTAGAGCTAGGATTTGAATCCAGTTCCTCTGAATTTAAATCTAGTGTCCTTTCCATTACTAAGCAGATGACTGAATAACTACTGTTTAAGTAGATGGAGTAGAATGTTTAACCCCAAACTATATAAGATTCTGCAACTGTCAGGGCAGCTAGGTGGTATAGTGGATAGAGCACCAGCCCTTAAGTCAGGAGGACCTGAGTTCAAATCTCTCTTCAGACACTTAACACTTTCTAGCTGGATGACCCTGGGCAAGTCACTTATCCCCAGCTGCCTCAAAAAAAAAAATCTGCAACTCTCAGGGACATGTCTTAACAAAGTTATCTACAAGCCCAAGAACCACTCTTTCTTTTCATATTTGGCAGAGTTTCATTCTTTTCAGTCTTATCTAACAGAAACTATTCATAATCCTTCAAGCTAATTCTACTAGAATACTGGATAAACATGTATCTTGCATGGGAGTTGGGGGGTGGAGATCATTTTTGATACTGATTTTTTTTTCATAGAAAATAGTTGCTTCTTGTAGGAAATACAGGGTGAGAAAGATAGTGTTGTTCCTTAATAATAATGGAATTTGTGATCACGTTTTAAAAAAAAATCCATTTTGGACAAACTCCCTAATGTAATATGTATGTCAGTTGGGCTGTTTTGTATCCTTTGTGTTAGGGTAGTTTTTTCTCACAAATTTTGGCTTGTGCCAAACTAAGTGTCTTCCTTAAGAACATCAGAATTTGGCTAATAGTATCTATCTAAAAGAACTCTTTATTCCAGGAAAAAGTTTATTTAATCCAGTATATAAATATAAAAAACCCTTACTCCAAATTATAATCCATTAAAACATTCTACCCTCTGTTAGTTCTTACCTTCTGCAGGGACCCATCAGATTGCTGTGATTTATGGTGTTACTCTGGGTTATAGATGCCCTCTCCCCATTTGGGAAGGATTTTGGAGTTGCTCAATAATTAAGTACTTTTCCTTTCTGGTGAACTCTTCCCTTAAGACCTCCATTATTAAAGAACTACAGAATAATGTGTCTTACTATACTAGTGAAAAATTGGATTCTAGCTGCTCTTTAACATCATGGCTCCTTTCTGTTCTATTCTCCCTTTTTCCTCTTAGGGGTTGTGCAGAAAGCCCTCTATTGCCAAGTGAACTGGACATCAAATGCTCTCCTCCTTTCTCTTGCCAAGGCTCAGTCTCTTTTTTTGTTTCTGTCTGACTTCTTTTTGGGGATGCCACATGGGTTTTCAATCCTCCTTCTGGTCTTTGCGTGTGTCTCCAATTCAGTAGCATTTAGTGTCTCAGTTTCAGTTTGTATTTGTATCTCTTGAATATGTATAGATGCATAGACCTTTTTCCAGAGAATTAAGTTCTTCCTTTGTTCTCTATTTTTGTGTCTGATCTTTCTTTTTTCCCCTTAAGTTTTTAGTTTTATTGTCCTGTTTTGTTTTCACATTATAAATATTTCCAGTTATCCCTTTCCTCTTAATGTTAAAGCCCTTTTGTAACAGAATAAAGCAGTTAAGCTAAATCAACAACAGTGACTTCATCTAGAAGTTCATACACATTCTTCACCTGTACCATCTGTACCTGCTTTCTCAATATTTTTGTTTTTTAAAAATAAACAGAAATCTATTTCTTCTTCCTTTCATACTCTACTCCAGTGAGGAGAAATAGTTCATAAATCCCTTGAAATTTATCATGGAGCCCCAAGGGACCATCTTTTCTTCAAATTAAGAACCTATGATTTATAGAAATTTTGAACAAGAAAAAAGTTAAATGGTTAAAATAAAATTTTGGGTTAATATTTTACTCCATCTAATTGAACAGTAGTCATTTTATCTTCTGCTTAGACTATTCAATTCATTTTTTGATCATTCCCTTCAAGAACTGAAAAAAGACCTCCCAGTGAACAATCAAAAGATAATCTTTTCTGGATGGGAAAGAAGTATAAACTCAACTCAAAGGAATTATTTTTCGGTTATCACCTTTATTATATTTTCTAGAAGTCTTATAATTTTGTTTTTTACTCTTTCCTAAAGTGAAGAGTCTGAAAAGGATCTTAGAATAAAGAAATATTTGTTAGTATTTTCTGTTGAATTAAAAAAAAAAAAAGCTTTTATTATGCTTTCATAAGTTGATATAGGGAGTTGATATAGGGAGCCAGAATCCTGGCTTTGAAGTCAGGAGGACTTGATTAGCATGTTGATTCAGATTTATCCTAGGTATGTGACCTTAGGCAATTTACTTCACAGCTCTTTTCACAGTTAAAATCGTGAAAACCTATTTACTAGTATCTGTTTATTAGGTTTGACTTCATTCTAATAACATTTATACTCATAAGTACATTCAGTCAAACTTGTTATTATTTGAACTTATTATTTGGTCAATAATATAGACAAACCTTCTATAAAGAAGAAATCCAGTTTTCTCACAAGAAAATTCCTTCTTTTGCCCAGGCAGTGACTCTGTGTCATTTTTTCAAGTGTGTGGCACTCTGGCAAGTCTCTGTTAATTAGAACTGCAAACACAGAATTCAAACACAGCACAGGGAGTGGTGGTGGAATAGAACCCAGACCATTCCGGCTAAGAGTATTACAAATTATATCTAAGTTCCAATTGGTGATTGATTACCTAAGCTTATGGTGACATCAAAGATCATTAGCAAGTGTTTTTAAATTGTCTGCCAGGTTTTGGGGACTACAGGTGATTAGTAGCTGCTTAATAGATTTGGAAGACATAGATAATTAATAGTTCTTATACATTTTGAAATTATATATGATTGCCATACTATTTACAGTTATTGTAGAACAATAATTTACACAGTAACTATTTACAAAATGGAGGTTTAAAACACAATAGAGTTGCTTAACATATTATACTTTCTCCTAATACTCTGATACATTTAGTAGCTACCTCAAAGGATTCTTTTATCAAATGAAATAATGTATGAAAAATATCTTAAAAACCTTAAAGCATTCTATAGATTAGTGATTATAATAATCTTTATCTCTAGTCTTTTTCTGTTGTCATTGCCTTCCTCTGCATGCCTTTCAACTCATAAGTGTCTTTCCTAAATTATCTTGTCCCAAATAATATCCAAAACTCCAAATGTGTTCTGAGCAGATGAGAGTACCATGGGACTGCTCCTTAGATATTCCTGGTTTTAGAAGCATAATCCAATGTCGTGTAGGAGATAAAGGATTGACTTCAGAATAAGGAAAACTTGGTTTCAAGGTCCTCTTTTGACACATACAGTTGGGTGACCTGGGCCAGTTACTGAATCTCTGAGTACCACCAAGCAACTCTCTTAAGGCTATAAATTACAAAACAAGTGCTGATCAACTTTGAGTGTGTTTCTTCTTAGTGAATTCCCCATTCTTTTGATATCAAAGTTGAGGTTCCATTCATATTTTCCTTACTTAGGGACTTTGAAAATAGAATTAGGGCCTCTCTGAAGAACTGAACCTCTTGTTTGATTTATCATATATTCTAAATATTGTAGCTAATTCCACTTATTATCTGAATGACAATACCTGCCACATTTACATGCTTGCAGCCACATCCACTTTCTTTTACCCTATTCTTTAGCTATTTTACCATCTCTATTTGTGCTATTAATAATGCAATCAGTTTACTGTAGGAATTTAGTTACAAACCAGGAGAAAAATGCTCAGGACATTGTATTCTTCAGTTAGTAGCACAGCCATTTCTTTGGGTCCAGACACCACTGGTAGCCAACAATAAAGCAGATTTTATTTATTATACTCCTGAGAAAGGTCATGTGGCATAGTGGATAGAGTGCTGAATTTGAATTCTAGAAGAACTTAACTATTTATGTAATGTTGGACAAGTCATTTCATTTCCCTGATCCTTTTACAACTCTGTGGAGATAGCCAAATCAGAGAAATTACAAGTTCTTGAAAGTATTGACATACCCTCCTTTGTCTCATGTGGAGCCTCAGAAATTTCAGGCTGGCTTTTTCCATCTTTGAGCAAATAGTTCTGCCACTAGCTTCTCTTGTTGAACCTTCATCCTCTTAATCAATTGGCTTCTTTTAATCCTTTGGGCTCCAATCTGTCAGCCTTGCTTACATGATCTGGCCAACTTACTTTCACATGAAAGATGACCTCTAATATATGAACCACCCTTACTTTCTACAGAATTCCTTATTTTTCAAACTCAGATTTGTTCCACATGTATTTTAACTAAACATTCTATATCATTTAGATGTGTATATTATTGTCTACTAGAAATTCATCTCACATTTAAGTGAGGTTCTTATGGAGGAAAAGGAGTACTATTCCAAATGTTTCTGGGCCTAATCTGTAGCTACTTGAAGGAAGGGAAGTGGGCACTTTTTATCTTGCCCTGTGTGTCCTATTTCCTTGTGAATCTTACTTGATCTCCAGCCTCCCATGGGAGTGTAAAGTGGAGAGGTGGGTGTCTTATCATTGTACCCTGGCATCTCCTGCATAGTCTTCAGCCCTTTTGAGAATAGGAGAAGCATCATTCCATCTCACCAGTTTCTTGCTGTTGAGGTAGGAGAGGATGCCATTCTATGTAATTTACAACCTGGTTTCTTGCCCCCTCAACTGACTTTCCCAAAGCTTTTTTTTTTTTTTTTTTGCTGAGGCATTTGGGGTTAAGTGACTTGCCCAGGATCATACAGCTAGTAAGACTTAAGTGTCCTGAGATAAGATTTGAACTCAGGTCCTCCTGACTTCAGGGCTGGTGCTCTCTCCACTGGAACACCTAGATTCCCCCTTTCCCAAAGCTCTTTAATAATTTTACCTGTGGATCACAATACTATTAACTTTGAAAAATCTCTTTAAATCTTTTACTTAATGATTAACAAACTCTTATCAGGTTACAGGTTATAAATTCCTCATAAAGTGATTCTGAATACCTGTAGATTATCTTCCACCCCCCCCATTCTCTATTCTCTAACAACCAATTTCATTTTCCCATCCTCCTTACCTTTCTCTCCAGCCCCCTATATCTCAAGTCCTAATTAAATGCTACCCACCTTTCCACTGTGCCCGCTAAAATGTCTGTTTCAAAGGCAAAGAACTTGTTTTCTTAAATGTTTTTCTTTTCACTCCGAACACATTCAGGCTTTCATAGAGTCCTGACTTCCTCTTGATAACACAGTCTCCCTGACTACCTTTTCCAGCACTGGCTGTATTTTTACTCATTTCCCCTCAACTTCCTACTTGAGGATGAGGAGTTACTCTTCATTGACACTACCAGGTTCTTCCCCTACTACCATTGCTTAGTAACCTTTCCTCCTTTGAGGTTCATATAATCTGCATCTACCACCCTATCAAAATCCTAGTAGCTGTTGTCTTCAGACCTCCAGTATATTCTCCTTTCCTGAACTTCACTTAACATCTTTCTTTGCTTTTCAACTCCTGAACTCACACTAGGGTACTTCATCAAAGTCCCTCAAACTTCCTAATCTCTTAGTTCTTCTATTTATTCATTTCCTATAACCTATTCTTTCACCTTACCTGAGCCACACACTAAGTTATTCAAGCCTTTGATGCTGCCATTATGTACAAATACACTGCTTCCATATTAAAAAGTTTTGAAATTTCCTCATCTCATCACAATCTATTGGCTTTCTACTTCTCTTTCTTATGAATCTACATTTATAGTTGGGAGAAGCTTTTGAAGCTATTTGTTCCAGCTTCTGGATGTTAATTTTCATTAGATTATATTAGTTAAAGTTAAAGAAATTTAGTACCAGCATCATCAAAGTCATCTAGATTCTTTTTATTAACCCTTGCTGTAACTCTTCTAGGAATTCTGGTTGGATTTGTTTGTAAATTACATTTTTCTCTGAGACTTTGCTTGTAAATATTTTTGAGTTTTTTGTTTTTGTTTTTTGGGTTTTGAGCTTCCCTAATCACCGTAATAACCCTTTTTGTTAGAATACTTCTTTTGTTTGCTCATTCTTCCAGCCTACTTATGTTAGGACTTTAGGCTTTATCTTAGGACTGAGCTCTGTCTATTTCTATGGGGAATATCTGAAATGAGTTTCTGTTCTCTTATATTCTTCTATCACTTTGACAACTCAGATGAGGGCCTGCAAGCTTTCAGTGCTTTCAGAGTGATGGGATCCAAAGGCAAAGATTACTTACTGCTCTTCTGTTTGCTCTATTTCCTCACTGCTCTATGACTGTTCACTGCTCTCTTGGTCTGAGTCCTCTAAGTTCTTAAGTCAGTTCTGGGTGTGTTGGCTTGTTTTGGTTGAGATTTTGGATTCATTAGGTAGCCTGTTGGACTCTGTAGGATCAAAACTACTGAACTGTATACTCCTCTTTGACTTAGGGTTCCTATATCTTGAATAACTCTTAAATTAATCCACTGCATGCTTTAACTAGGACTGGAGGCTAGAACTGAGTCCCTGTTCTTTTCTTGGGATCAGAACCTCATAGCTATTCTTTGCTTCTCAACTTGTTCCTTGCTCAGATCTTTGCATACTGAAACTGCTCATCTCTACCAATCTTAGATAAGAATAAATCCCCTCCTCAGTTGGCCCTAGAAACTGCTCATCTCTACCAATCTTAGATAAGAATAAATCCCCTCCTCAGTTGACCCAGAACTGGATAGTACTTGAAAGAGCTTCTAAATGGCACCGGTTCCTGCACCCCACATCAGTTCAGAGAACCTCTGGGATCTTTTCTTGTCCTAGTGCTTTTTGCCTTGGTATCTGGTCTTAACACTCTGAATCCTTGGGGATGAATTATTCTGTTTATATTAGACCAGCTCCCACTCTGCCAGTCAGTAGATTTCTCTGTCAATGTCCCTAAGCTACTCTGTGCTGGAAAAAAAAATGACTCACTGTGACTTTTTCTTGGGTTTTCCTATCAGAAGTCAGTATGTTGCACTTTGTTAGAGTTTTGTAGAGGAGATTTTTTTTTGCTTTTGCTGAGGCAATTGAGGTTAAGTGACTTGCCCAGAGTCACACAGCTAGGAAATGTTAAATGTCTGAGACCAGTTTTGAACTCAGATCCTCCTGACTTCAGGGCTGGTATAGAGGAGATTTGATGGAAGAATTAAGCTGTACTTTTTTTTGCTGCCCCACCATTTTGATTCTGCCTGGAACATCCAAGTTCTCAACCTTAGAGTCTTTTTTGACTCTTTGATCCTCCTTATTTCTCATCAGTTATACAAAATCTCACTTTCATGTCTCTTCATTCTTTGCACTCTCATATCCTTCAAATATTCAGACTCCATCATCTTTGGATGATAGATTATTATAATTGCCTCTGAATTGATTTCCCACTTTCCAGTCTTTCCTCTAATATCCATGTGGCAGTCAAAATAATTTTCCTTTAGGATTCTATTTATGTTACACACCTGCTAAAAATCTTCAGTGGTTCTTTATTGTCTCTGGGATGAAATACAAATTCTGTAACCTGACATTTAAGACCTTCCATAATCTGGCTCCAGTCTGTATCTGAAACATTATTTCCTATGGATTTTCCATGTTATAGTGAAACTGGAAGGTTAAATTTTCTCTTAAATTTTTCAGACCATCTGTCACTGCCATTCTATGGTACAAGTAGTAATATATGTACTCTCTACCTCTGCTTCTCAAATAGCATTATTAGCTTCTTTCAAGGCTCAGTTCAGTCTTGGTGGAGGGAAAGAACACTAATTAAGTTGGGGGTATTGGGGAGGACTTTTCCACTCAATCAGTAAATACTTGGTTATTTACTGGTAGAAAATTTTTTTTACATCCCTTCATTTAATTTCTCTCCTCAAATTTCTCTGTAGGTGCTTATATGTGCTCGTTTTATCTGCCAGTAAAATGTTTTTGCCCCCAGAGACTTTTGTGTTTTCTTTGTAACCCCAGTTCCTAAAAATGCTAGGAACTTCAGTTAAATATATGACAAATTTAATATAAAGGAATTGAGAACATTAAGAAAATGAAGCATGCCAAGAAGTCAAGCAAAAAAAGGGCTCCTTTTAGGTTAAAGATCCTGTCTAGGCATTGTAGGAGAAGGGAGTAGGTTAGAAAGGGGCCTTGCAGTTATGTTGAGATCTGGTTACTAAGGCAGGGTTGCACTCTAAGCCATCAGGAGAAACTGAAGAGAAGGTTGTTCAGAATCAACACTCAGAAATCTTAACTGGGCAAGAAGCCAGTCAGAGGTGGTATATCCAGGTCAGGAGAAACAAAATGTACTAAGCAATATGAGAGATCCCAGATAGAAGCAGAGTCTAGATGTAGATGCTGGAGAATTTTTGAGCTGAAACTCAACTTGAGGATCATCAGGTCCAGATTCCTTATTTTGACACATGAGAAAATTGAAATATTGAGAGGTTAAATAGCTTGCTCTAGGTTATACAGCTGATTAGTGTCTTAGTCAGAGATAAAACCCAGGTCTCCTGCCTCCCCGTAAAGAACTCTATACTCTGCAAGGTTGCTTCTTCATACTGTCTCCATAGTTCTTAATTTCATTTTAGTAGATGTAGTTTCTATAATATTTACCAGGCTAAAATTCATATTTCTATTACTCTGCTCTTATATATCCTTTTATTGTAATCCTCTAGTTATTTTAAATAATTGGATATTTCTCAGTGATTACATTTCATATATCTTTATATTTTTCAAGATAACTTGAATCCTCTCACTCCATGTGGACTTTTTTGAATGCCTGAAATTGTCTTCTTTACTTCCCACATTGTTCAACTTAATAAATCAACTTGAACTATTTATACCGACTAGTGTTGTATTCATTTGTTTAATTATGTCTAACTCTTTTTCATGACCCTGTATGGGTTTTTTAATGTTTTTTTTTTTCAACAAAGATACTGGAGTGGTTTGTTATTTCCTTTTCCAGGGGATTAAGGCAAAAAGAAGCTATGTGACTTGACCAGGATCACATAGTCAGTGTCTGAAGCCTAATTTGAACTTAGGTCTTCCTAACTCCAGACCCAGCCTTCTAACAACTGAATCCCATAGGTGCCTCCATATTTTCTAATTGTTTCATGCATGTCTCATTTTTCCAACAAGCTTGTAAATGTCTAGATACTCCCAATTATTTTTTGTTGAATTGATTTGAGGAAATAAATATTCTTTATTTTGAGATATTTTTGTAGATCTTTCAAAGATTATTTTCTACTCCAAAGATAGTTTTTTATGTATTTTAATGTGTCTAAAAATGATATTTTTGATCTCACAGGACAAACACAGAAAATGAATCTTTTCCAGTCTATAACAAGTGCCTTGGATAATTCGTTGGCCAAAGATCCTACTGCAGGTAAAACTGATTGTGTCTATGTGAACATTACATTAATAGATTGTAGAATAATTAAAGACTTAGATTTTTAATCAGAATAGTGGTTGATATTGTTGATACTTTGATATTTGGTCTTGATTATGACAAAATGCTACAAAACAAAAAAGACAAATAGTGATATTAATGTTTTTGTTAAACTTACTACTTATTGGATAATATCAAGTTAAATTTTGTTTTCTTGATATCTTCAACATTAAAGTTTCATTTTGTCTTTCTGATTTAATAATGTCCTGCATATACTTTTGTTCCTATGAGCATGTAGAAAAAATTTACAATATGACTTTTGAGCAATAATATAATCCTAAATTTATAGAATTTAGGTCTGGAAGTAAACTTTAAGTATCATTCTATTCAATTTCCTTGTGTTACAGTTGAAGAAAATGAAGCCTAGAACAAAGTGCTAGGGTACAAAATGCAATTACCTTCAAGAGAAAGACCCTATTTCACTTAGTTTTTGGTGTTGAGAGAGAGAGAGAGAGAGAGAGAGAGAGAGAGAGAGAGAGAGAGAGAAAGGGAAATTGTTTGGATTTGCAGTAAGAACTCCATTTTGTAAGGATATGGGTGCAAGGGATGCTGGCAGTTGCTATCCAAGCAAAGAGGAATCTATTTTCTGTATTTAGCAGTATTAGCAGCAGAGTTCTCTATGATAGGATTTTTTTAAAAGCTCTTTTATTGTTATGGACCTATTTGGTAGTCTGGTAAAGCCAGAATAATTTGTTTAAATGCATACAGTTAAATAGATAAGATTACAAAGGGAAAAAAGAAATATTGAAGTATATTTTCCCCATCAAGTTCATGGCCTCCCTGTTATACGGGTGGTTGGGAAGTTGTTCCTGGGTATAGTGGCACATATTTGTGATCAATTTTATGGATTGGGAAGCCATTTAATTGCTTGAATTTGGGAGTTCTGAGTTGTGTTAGGGCTAAAATAAATTGGGTATCTAGACTGCTTTGCATTAACATGGTGAGCTACTGGGAACAAGAAACTATCATACTATCTAAGCAGGGGCAACTCAGCCCCTCTCATTGGAAAAGGAAGAAGTAAAAATTTCCACACAGATGAGCAATAAGGACAGGCATTCGAGTGGCTACTGTACTTCAAGCTTGGACAAAATAATAAAACGCATTCATTTAAAATTTTTTTTTAAAAGAAAATATTCTTCTGCTTCTGGTGCTTCCAGGGAGACCTGGAACTACTTGACTACTTGACATTATAGTTTTCTCTTCCTGCAATTTGAATCTTAGTTAAGGATACAAGTTTGTTTGTTTGTTTATTTTGGAAAACATGTTTTTGAATGGCAGGAAATAGGAGCTAGATTTAAACTCTGGAAATTTTGTAGCCTGAAAATTTGGAGATTAAATTATCCTTTATTTACTAATGGCACTTGTGTTCTAAAATATAGGTGTAATTTGGTTATGGAAAAGAAATTTTCTGTCTTCAAATGCCTATCATTACCTGGCTAGAAGTTTTGAATTAATTTCTTATTAATGTAGTAAGGGGAGGAGGGATAGCTAAGTGGTGCAGTGGATAAGGAGGACTGGCCCTGGAGCCAGGAGGGAATGAATTCAAATCCAGCCAATTTCTATGATTGGGGCTGTCCTTAATGTGAAATTTGGCTTTTTCATGTTTTCCTTCAGTTGGCATCTCTGCCACATTATCCTTCACAAAACAGATGTTTAGAGAGCAGATAATCCTTATTGGTTCACTCTGAATTCCTATACCTATCCTCAGACAAGTCCCTGTCAGATTATACTTTCTTCCTTTTCTTAGTCTGTGTGATTTCCTGCTGGAACTTAAATTCTTCTTTGTGATTTTAGCACTTATTTGATCTTTAGCTTTTTTTGTAATGGCAAAGCCAAGAAGGGGATAGAATTAATTCCTGTGCTTAGTAAAAGAACAGCCTAGAGTTACAAGTTAAAAGTTTTTTTTAATTCCC
Source organism: Myrmecobius fasciatus (assembly GCA_023553655.1). NCBI lineage: Eukaryota > Metazoa > Chordata > Mammalia > Dasyuromorphia > Myrmecobiidae > Myrmecobius > Myrmecobius fasciatus. The sequence goes on along the minus strand of JAJPUD010006727.1, from coordinate 52,999 downwards.
TGCTTCTCTTTGGATAATATCCTCTAGGATTATGCTACCCTTATTTAATGGTTTTTTAGAACTGTCTGTCATAGAAAATAAGCTGTGCATACATTTGTCAGAATCTTAGTGCTAGAAAGATTCATAGAGATGAATATGCTAAATCTTTCATTTAGCAGATAAGACACTTGAAATCCAATAGTTATAGAATTAGTAATTGATAACTGACAATTATTTTCCACAAATAATAATACTTCAATTTTATATATTGTTTTTACATTAAAAATATTCCATAACAATCCTATAGAGAAAATATGATAACCCCTATTTTATTCAAATATGAGGAAACTGAGGCTCTAAGAGCCCCTAAGAGGCTCTAAGTTAATACAGTTGGTGTGTATCATTTGAATACATGACTCTCTTTAACTCTAGAAGACATATTTTGACAAATATTACATTTATGTTTATACTTTAATATGTTCAACATATTTTATAATTAGAGGCTAAATACATTTTTACTTTATCTTTGCCTCTATATGTCATCAGTTTTCTTTTGTGGGCCCATCAAAGTATGGCTTGCCACTTAAAATAGTCATACTTTTCTATTGAGGTGTCAGAAAAATAATTCCTTTGAGAGGATAGGAAATTTCTTATTATTGGCAACCTCTTCCTTCCTTCTTTTTTTTTTTTTTTTTAAAACCCTAAAACAAAGAGCTCAGAAAGTTCTAAACTTGTATCAGTACTACTTTGACTTGGTCTTGGGGAGAAAATGACAAGACTTAAACTATCATTATCCTTTGTTGCCTGATCAAGTTAAATTGTAAATTTCATGAGTGAAAAAACTATGCCAATTATCTTTTTATCTTCTTCAGTGCCTAGAATAATGATTTGTACTTAATAAGTTCTTAATAAAAGATAATTTTAAAAATGGTATTTTAAGTCAGAAAACCAGAAATCAAATGATACCATGAAGAAATGATATTTTCAAGATCATTTTAAATCTTGTTTCTGACATTTTCTGGTTGTGTGATCATGGATAAGTAACTTAATTTTTCATTTCCTTATTTTAAAATGAGGGAGTTGGACTGGAGGACTTGACATCAGGAGGGTGATGTCTTGACTTACAAGTAAATTTAAGTGGGAGAGAGCTGTGCAAATTCATTACCTTCACTCTTTTATGCAGTCAGTGGAATCCAGTGGCAAGACCTGGGTTAGGATAACTGGAGATAGCTCAGGTTACAGTGGAAGATCTTAGTCTTTTTAAATTAAGTTTTTTTCCGGGATCTCAAATTTGTTTGAAGCAACATCCATTCAGTAGTGAAATGCTAGATAAGAATGGAGGCAAAAGGTGGCCTATTCTGCTTTCACAAAAGAATCAGTTTTGGAGGGGAATAACCCCTGAGTTCAATTATCATCAGTTCATTTAAGCCTCTCCAGGCCTTTCTGAAATCATCCTGCTGATTATTTCTTATAGAAAAATAATATTCCATAACATTTGTATACCATAACTTATTCAGAAATTCTCCAGTTGATGGACATCCACTAAGTTTCCAATTCCTTGCCACTACACAAAGGGCTGCTACAAGCATTTTTGTCCTTTTCCCTCCTTTAAGATCTCTCTGCAATACAGACCCAGTAGAGACACTGCTGGATCAAAGGGTATGCACAGTTTGATAGCCTTTGGAGCATAGTTCCATATTGCTCTACAAAATAGTTGGATCTGTTCACAACTCCACCAACAATGTAACAGTGTCCCAGTTTTCTCACATCCTCTCCAACATTCATCATTATCTTTTCTGTCATCTTAGCTAATCTGAGAGGTGTGTTGTGGTAGTTCAGAGTTGTCTTAATTTACATTTCTCTGATCAATAGTGATTTAGAGCATCTTTTTTCCCCCTTTATTAAAGCTTTTTATTTGCAAAACATATGTATGGGTAATTCTTCAACATTGACCCTTACAAAGCTTTTTGTTACAAATTTTTTCCCCCTAGTCCCCACCCCTCCCCTAGATGGCAGGAAATCCATTACATGTTAATTATGTTAAAATACTTGACAAATCGTATATCTGTATACATATTTCCACACTTATCATTGTTGTGCAAGAAAAATCGTATCTACAAGAAAAAAAAATCAGAGAAAGGAAACACAATGCAAGCAAATATCAATAGAGAGCATGAAAATGTTATGTTGTAGTCCACATTTCATATCTCTCTGGGTATAGATGGCTCTCTTCATCACTAAACAGTTGGAACTGATTTGAATTATCTCACTGTTGAAGAGAACCATGTCCATCAGAATTGATCATCGTATAATCTTGTTGTTGCCATGTATAATGATACCCTGATTCTGCTCATTTCACTTAGCATCAATTCATGCAAGTCTCTCCAAGCCTCTCTAAAATCATCCTGCTGGTCGTTTCTTATAGAAAAATAATATTATATAACATTCATATTCCATAATTTATTCAGCCATTCTCCAATTGATGGGCATCCATTCAGTTTCCATTTTCTAGCCACTACAGAAAGGGCTGCCGCAAACATTCTTGAACATGTGGGGCCCTTCCCTTCCTTTAAGATCTTTTTGGGATATAAGCCCAATAGAAATGCTGCTGGGTCAAAGGGTATGCACAGTTTGATAACTTTTTGAGCATAGTTCCAAATTGCTCTTCAGAATGGTTGGATCCCTTCACAGTTCTACCAACAATGTTTCAGTGTCCCAGTTTTCCCACATCTCCTCCAACATTTGTCATTATCTTTTCCTGTCATCCTAGCCAATCTGACAGATGTGTAATGGTACCTCAGAGTTGTCTTAATTTGCATTTAGAGCATCTTTTCATATGACTAGAAATGGTTTCAATTTCTTTATTTGAAAATTTTCTGTTCATATTCTTTGACCCTTTATCAGTTGGAGAATGGCTTATATTCTTATAAATTTGAGTCAGTTCTTTATTTTAGAAATGAGACCTTTATCAGAATCCTGGGATGTAAATTTTTTTTCCCAGTTTATTGCTTTTCTTCTAATCTTATCTGTATTGGTTTTGTTTGTACAAAATCTTTTTAGCTTAATATATTCAAAGTTATCCATTGTGCAATACATAATATACTCTACTTCTTCTTTGACCATAAATTCCTTCCTTCTCTATAGATCTGAAAAGTAGACTATTGTTTGTTCTTCTAATTTGTTTATAATATCACTCTTTATGTCTAAATCATGAACCCATTTCAACCTTATCTTGACATATGGTGTTAGGTGTGGATCAATGCTTAGTTTCTGCCATACTAATTTCCAATTTTCCCAGCAATTTTTCATCACATAGTGAGTTCTTATTTCAAAAGCTGGGGTATTGGGGTTTATCAAACACTAGATTAATATGGTCATTGACTATTTTGTCCTGTGAACCTACTCTATTCCACTGATCGACTATTCTGTTTCTTAGCCAGTACCAAATGTTCTGATAACTGCTCCTTTGCAATATAGTTTTGGGTCTAATACAGCAGGCTACTTTCATTTGCATTTTTTATTAATTCCCTTGAAATTCTTGACCTTTTGTTCTTTCACATGAACTTTGTTATTATTTTTTCTAGCTCTATAAAATAATTTCTTGACAGTTTTATTATGGCACAGTAGTAGTAGTAATAGCAGCAGCAGCAGCAACAACAGTAGTAGTAGTAGTAGTAGTAGTGGTAGCGGTAGTGGTAATGGTAGTGGTAGTAGTAGTAGTAGTAGGTTAACTTAGGTAGTGGTATAATTTTTATTATATTAGCTTGGCCTACCCATGAGCACTTGATATTCTTGCAGTTTTTTTTAGATTTCACTTTATATATATGGAAAGTGTTTTGTAATTGTGTTCATAATTCCTGACTTTGTCTTGGCAAGGAGACTCCCAAATATTTTATATTATCTACAGTTATTTTAAAAGGAATTTCTCTTTGTATCTCTTGCTACTGGATTTTTTTGTTAAAATATAGAAATGTTGATGATTTATGTGGATTTATTTTGTATCCTGCAACTTTGCTAAAGTTGCATGTTGTTTCTAATACTTTTTTAGTTGATTCTCTAGGATTTTCTAACTATATCATCTAAAATAAAATGTTGGAAATGTTAGAAAAGCTAACATTTCTAATACAATATTGAATAGTAATGGTGATAGTGGGCAACCTCTTGTTCCACCTCTGGATCTTACTGGGAATGCTTCTAGTTTATCCTTATTACATATGATGCTTGCTTATAGTTTTAGATAGATGCTACTGATCATTTTAAGGAAAATTCCATTTATTCCTATGCTGTTTAGTCATTTTTTTTAATTAAACCTTTTTATTTTCAAATATTATGCACGGACAATTTTCAACATTTAATCCTGCAAAACCTTGTGTTCCAATTTTTTTTCCTCCTTTCCTTCCACTCCCTCCCCTATATGGCAAGAATTCAATATATGTTAAACATGTGTAATTCTTCTATACTTATTTCCACAATTATGCTGGGCAAGAAAAGTCACATCAAAAAGGAAAAAAAAATTAGCAAGAAAACAAAATGCAAGCATACAACAACAAAAAGAATGAAAATACTATGTTGTGATCCATACTCAGTCCCTATAGCCCTTTCTCTCTATGCATATGGCTTTCTCCATCACAAGTATATTGGAATTGCCCAATAAGATCGGGGTGAAACAAGTTCCCCACTATCACCATTACTATTAAATATTGTATTAGAAATGTTAGCTTTGACAATACGAGAAGAAAAAGAGATTAAAAGAATCAGAGTAGGTTTTGAGGAAACCAAATTATCACTCTTTGCAGATGATATGATGGTATACCTAGAGAACCCTAGAGAATCAACTAAAAATCTATTAAAAATAATCCACAACGAAGTTGCAAGATACAAAATAAATCCACATAAATCATCAGCATTTTTATACATAACTAACAAAATTCAATAGCAAGAGATACAAAGAGAAATTCCATTTAAATAACTGTTGATAGTATAAAATATTTGGGAATCTATCTGCCAAGGGAAAGCCAGAAACTTTATGAGCAAAACTACAAAATACTTTCCACGCAAATAAAGTCAGATCTAAACAACTGGAAAAATATCAAATGCTCTTGGATAGGTCAAGCGAATATAATAAAGATGACAATACTACCTAAACTAATGAACTTATTTAGTGCTATACCAATCAAACTCCCAAGAAACTATTTTACTGACCTAGAAAAAATAACAA